>JANHFX010000395.1:3813-52765 GCA_027560015.1 Chloroceryle amazona | reverse complement strand
CTCCCCAAAAAAAAACAGAAAAAAAAAGTATACAAAAAAACCCAAACCCATAGTTCAATATATGTACTTATGGATATTTACTGGAGAATCAAAGACCATATTTGCAGGTTAAAATCCCATTTAGACAATATGGCTATGAACTAAACCCAATTATGCTCTTAACTTTTTTTATAAAATATATTTTTTGTAATTGTAAAACTTTTAAATGCTATAAGGAAGGATTGAACTGTTTCATTCCCGTTTGAAGACATACCAGCTTAAATAATATTTGTGATTAACACAGATAATGCTTTCACATGGAAGGTGGGACTGTAAATAAATGCAAAGCAATAAATTAATATTCAGAAGAGAAACTCACCAAGTTTATCTTCCTCCAGGAGGATGCACTTGGACAAAAGCTCAGCACAATGCAGCTGGGAAGATCCAGGCTCCCAAACACAACAGACATGGTATCTCAGCATGAGTGAGGGAAGTCAGATAGATGTTTTAATACATCTTAGTACTTCCCCATTACCCAATACCGGAGTTCAGGTCACTACGGTCATTTACACTGCATGGGTACAGCCTTGATAGAGTTGGCACACATATCTATTCAGGGGATTATTTGTTTGTTTTGTGATGGGGTGTTTTGGTTGTTTATTTGTTTTGGGTTTTTGTTTGTTTTACTGTTTTTTAATACATAGATGAAAAACTGGGCATGTGCAATGAAAACCAGTTTGTTAACACACACATTTCAGACTAAACTTAGTAATTTTGCCCTACACCACAAGAAATTTGGCAAAAAAAAGTTTGTTACCGCTTTTCTCCCTCCAGTTCCCCTTCATCAGCTCCTTTCAGTTTGCTAGCTTTTGAGTGAGAATAGCAGACAACCAACATTAAAAAAAATTATAGCCTATCAAACAAATACTGAGTGACATCACATGCAATAAATTTTAATGTCAATTGGTACAAATATAAAAGTATTCCTTTTGACATTTAACTTAATATAATAAACACATACTCTTCCAAATCAGACAAGAGATTCTGAGCACTAAATACATTGCAGCATATATTTTCCCTTTGCCTGCCCCATTTTTTTTTTCCACTATAATGCATACACAGGGTGGTACTGCTTGTCCATTTTGTTCTGAATAACTGGATGGAAAGAAAGATGAGGAAGAAAGTGTTGATGGTAATACGGCAGCTCATTTGCCACAAAGGGGTAGGTGCTTTGTGATGTTTCATATCTGGGAAAGGAGAAGCTGAACTGCACAGCAGGCACCGGTGTAAAAGGCAGAAGTCTCTGGTGCTGTGAAGCAAAAGGGTAGCGGAGACCATCCTGAAACAGAGCTGGTGGGGCTCCTGGGGGATAGCTGTAGAGTGGAGCAGGAGACACAAGGCTGTGCTGATGGTCCTGTATCTGCCTCTTCAGTTTCATTCTCCGGTTCTGAAACCAGGTCTTGATCTGAAAAACAAAAAGAATGGAGTGGGGGGTAGAGAGACAAACTAGAGGCTTTACTTAAAAACGTGCAGACTATGAACAGCTGTATTTGTTAATTCTTCCATTTTGCTCCACTTGAATTGACAGCATTGGGCTGATGCTTTCACCCTAGTTACCCGAGGTCAGAGGATCTGGAGGGGTGTAGCAAAGTGTCCATGTTCAGCGATTTTAATTAGTCTATGTAGATTGCTGTACATCGAGGACAAGCAGTTTAACTTATTAGGATATAAGGAAGCTTGATACCAGCACCTCAGTAGAAGTGCCTCCAAATTCCCTGAGTGTTCACTCGTTAATCCCCGAGGAAGCCTACTGCCCTCCCCACAGACCCTGCTAAACCCAGCTGAAGACTGCCAAATCTGTTCAGCATCGGGAAGGCCGATGCAAGCCCACCCATCCCGTCTGCCTCTGTCCGACGGGGCTGGGAAGCATACGCTTCCTCCGGGACCCACCTGTATCTCCGAGAGATGTAAAGCAGCCGCAAGCTTCCTGCGCTCCGAGGCCCCCAGGTACTTCTGGCGCTGGAAGGTCTTCTCCAGGCGACAGACCTGCTCCGAGGTGAAGGCAGTTCGCGCCCTCCGCTGCCTCCCGCTGGTACCACCCGTCGCCGCCGCCGCGGTGCACTCCCCGCCGCCACTCTCGCTCTCGTAGCCCGAGGACTCGTCGGCGCTCAGCCAGCCGCCGTCGGGGGCTGCAAAGGAGGGGAGAAGGGGCGGCGGTGAGGCCTCTTCGCCGTCTGCGGGGGTGCCTCTGCTTCCCCTCGTCCTGCCAGGCCATTGCACTGATGGCAGTGGACGTCCCCTGTTCGCTCCCCTTTCTCCCTCCCCGTTCCCTCTTCACCCACCTGGCTCCGACGGATACGGGTCGGAAGGCTCCTGGACACTGTCTCGACCCCGTTCCGCCGCGCAGGGCTCCATATCCATGGGCTGTCTCGGCCGCGGTCCTCTCCGTCGGGGCTCAGCTCTGACCCTGAGTGGGTTACTGCCAAGCAAGGCAGGGGCGCAGGGAGGGGGCGCGCAGCAGATGTGGGGCCTGACCCCGTGGGGCTTGGTCTCTCCTAAAGAGAGTTCAGCCTGGCTCATGGCGGAGACGAGCTGGAGATCTGCCGGTCTCGGCCTACTCTTATATCGGCGCTCCAGTTCCAGGAGGGCTCGTTTGCAAGTGTGAACCCACATCAAAGTGGGAATCAAGCAGCGATAACAGATTCCAGTGAGGAGGAACGTTCACACGTCTGGAAAATGTCTACAGCCCTTGGCTCCAGTGTGTCTGTGGGGTCTGGGAGACCCCCTTGAAATGCACACCTGCCCCTCTCCCCCGGAGGGCAGGGCACGGGCAGGCCCAGCCCCGCAAACGGGTGTTTAAAGATAACGACACTACCTTGCCCATACCAGCGCAGTTTTACCCACTCCCGTTTCATCGGTGGGGTCTCGCATTGTACAGGTACCCACACAGACCCAAGACTGCCCCGACCCGCACCGTCGGGGCACGGGGCAGAGATGCGGGATAATGTAAGGCCGGCGGCAGGGCCTGCCAGCCCCGCCATCCGGCACTTCACCTCGGGAGAGCTGTGGACTCCAGCCTCCCTGGGAAAATCCGTGGGGGGCCGCTATCAAGAAGCCCTAGCCCCGATGCTGAGCACTCACCCCCGGGGAGTACGGCCGGGCTGTGGGGTTAGCAGGGCCACGGGCCGTCTCAGCTTGACCTTGGCGCCGTCTGTCTAGTCAGAAAAAGCAACCAATCTCCCGAAGAGTTTAACGATCAAAGCACTAAGTGAGCAGCGAAACTCGCACCTCATCAACTTCAAACTATCCGAATCTACGCATCGCTTCCTGAGAAGGACGATGCACTTGTAATGCAGGGAAGACACCAAGACACACCCCCAGCAAAGCCTGGCTGGGGGAAGGCCGTCTGTAGAAAGAGGCATCCCGACAGCTCAGCCGTCTCCAGCCTCCTCTTGTGTCTAGCTTGTACTCTGTTTTTAGACACCCCAGTGAAAATAGCCACACCGATCATGACCCCACTGGCAGTAGCTATACTTGAATAACACACATTCTAACACTCGTTGCTTCCTAAAGACCAGGAGAAGAAATCACCATCCCTGTAACTGGGTGAATGCACTAGCAGGACCTCAATTTCCACTAAACTCCTCAGGGCTCCTGCTGGGATGCACAACAGAATCGAATGGGCACCATAAATCTGGGGCTAACAGATCAGGGGCCTGCTTCTTTCTAAAAATACAAAATCATCTCAGTTCCCACACATAGGAGTAGATGTGAATTCTCTTTCTCTTTAAAAAAAAAATAGATTAAAACTAAGTCAAACACCTCAATCAGACAAACGCCCCTCAAAACTCCGCAGTTTATTATGAAATGTCATGGGACATATTTGTGCTACCCATTTTCATTGTTTCAAGTGTTACTGTAACTCCATGCCTGCAGGAATTGAATGCATTCTGGACATCCCCACCCCCCCAAGGCCATGGCATCTTATCCCAGCTCTGGCCCCAGGGGAGCAATAAAGCCCAGACACTAGAGCAATGCAAACACCTTCCCAAGCCTACAGAGACCAGAAACTGGATTCCTCCTGGAGCTTCGCTTGCAACACCAGCCCCTAAGGGCAGGGATGAGAGAAGCTGTACTTGCCTCGGCACAGCCCTGATAGAAAGATTGGTCTGCTCCTTGTTGCTTGGTAGGTACAGCCATTAATGGAGGTTCACTTCTGGCACAAGATTGTTATTCTGGCTGATATGCATAAACTAGTGCAAATGCCCAAGCAGCTGAACACTAAGCTGGAGACCAGGCTCCTTTTCTGCATCAGAAACACACACCCATGAGTGCCACTGACCCAACCAAAATCACCATAACTGGAGCATTTAAACCGCATCGTATTTCCTGGACACATTTCAGTCAGAGATAGGTCACTCTGCTCCCCAAAAGAGCGCAGTGCCTGCACATTAATTTTATTAACTTCTGGATTTAATAACTGTTCCCGAACTATTCTTATGTATGCTTCCTCTTTTTTCTGGAGCAAACACACTCCATCTATTCTCTCCATCTTATTTCAGAGCAGCCATTTCTGAATAACCCCACATGTGGACAAATTCAAGCAGAAAAACTCACATTCCACTCATCTACAGCAAGTTGATCCTTGTAATGTATTGTATATTATCTGGTGAGCCTGACTGCCTCGCCAAAGAACAAGTATAGAAGTAGTACCTGAAAATCACAGAGATGCAGGAGCTCCTAATCTGATCACACACCTAGCCAGCAAGGAGAGTGCCCCTCACCCAGGGCAGCTTTCCCATCAATTCCCCAGAAGATGAAAGCTATGCCAAGCCAGGCAGCTGCATCGGCTATGCTCTGCAACCTCATCCAGAGACACAATGACATGCAGGGACTACCATCAAGGAAGAAAAAGTTCGTCCCTGCTGCCAAAATTAAACCAGGCATGAGATGACCATTCAGTGCTTTGCTGAAAGAGACCAGCATGTTCATTTGCATTTGTGCATATTACCTTATGTGTTTTATGGAAGGAAACTGTTAGTACCCCTAAAGAGCTGCTGCCATTTCCCCTCTAATTTGACAGAGGATGCAGGGAAACAGCTGGTCTCTCCCACTGTTTATCAAAAGTCAATGAAAACTGACTTCCCTCACCCACTTTTTTTTTTTTTGATTTTAAATAAGAATCGAATATAATATGCCTGTTGAGTAACAAGTTTGTATCCAAGCCTAGGATCCACACATCCCCCCAGATGAATGTAGCTGCAAAACCGTGGAACAGATGGGGAAAGTCTGGGAGGTGTTATGTAGCTGTAGCTCCCACCAGTAAAAGGTGGCAGCTTGAGAAACTTTGATGACCCTGGGAGGATAGAGGCTCTGCAGCAGCAGTTAAATCCTCCCCTCACCTTACAGTGCTTATAGGAGACACAATTTTACTTCCATTCAATTCTTTTGTATCATTCCATTGGTAGATTTATTTTTGATCTTTGTTATATAAGTTTTTAGGGCAATTAATTTTTTTTTATTAATTTTGCATACCCAGAATTTGGTGATATTGTATTATTTTGAAAAATACATGCATTTGTCTTGCATGATTTCAATTAAAACCATAGTGGATCCATTTCTCCAAGTCATATATCAAAATATTTTATGTTCTCCATTTGCATGTAAGCCTTACAAGCATAAGAAGCATGTTTGCTTCAATAAATTTACTAATGACTTACATGCAATTGTAATTCAGTATGATGCAGTGATTAATGCCAGGATGTGAAAATTTCAGCTAAGGCCTTCGGGACAAAGTGCTCTTTTAGTGCTCTCTCTCTACAAGACTTCTAGGGACTAATGGTATCTCACTAGTATGCAACAGAAATATTTATTTTGGGGATTTGTGCACAAAGTATAAGCCCATGAAGAGGCAAGACTGAGACAGTTCTACTGTCATGAAGATACTACCGCAGCATTTCCTGCACCAGTTAGTAAAAGCTCACCCTTTACTAGAAGCTGAAGTACTCCTCAAGAAAGCCGTTGGTGTGCTTGAAACATACCATCACATCTAGTTTTGTGTTACAGCATAAGAAAAAAGTGGCCACATACTGGAAAACAGAAAGATAATATTCCTTAAATATATATATACCATAACTGGGCAAATCTCTAGGTTTCAGACTTTCCTTCTACTAGGCATGTTTGTAAGAAGTAGTTAATGAAAATACAACAGTATCCTGAGCAAACTATCATAGCATCCACCATGTACTAGGTCACCAGACCCAGGACCTGTCTGGCCACTAATTTACTGTCTCTGCCATTGGTAGAACTCATTTCTCTTTTTGAAAAGCCCAGATATTTCAAAGTCTTCTTGACAAAGCTAGAGAAGTGGGGGTGATAGAAGATGCAGTAAGAGCACCTGCAATACCACCCCACCCTCCTGGGGGCAAAACCACCCAAATCCTTTCAAGCTTAGCTACACAAATAGGCAGGAGGAGAGAGTCTAGGGCAGCGTAGAAGTCCTTCATGGGTAAGCTAGCTAATTTACTGCAGAGAACGACGTTAACATTGCTGGAAGCGCAGGCAAGAGAATACATTTTCCCTGATCCATTCAGGGCCGTAGAAGCTCAATGACTGTAGCCAGTTACAAGACCCGGGCTGGACGTCCTAGCCCCGGGAGCCGCTGCCCATGGCTAGTGGGACAATTGATGACTGTTTGTACCCTCAACTGCTCGCCTTTGGAAATGATAATTAGGTTATTCAGCGTTTCCTTTGATGTCCTGATAGGTGCTATTAGATAGTCAATTAGGCATCAACGAGATCGATTGTTTCGGAATAGACGCTTTTCTGTTTGAAGTATCTGTGAACACTAACAGGGCCATCACCCAGTCGCTCCTTTGCCCACGGGAACAATGCGGCCTAACACACAATAAATAACAAATGCTACTGACTCACTGAGCAGTGCTGCACCCTCTTCCCTCCCAGTTCACAGACTGCAAGCCCAGATACTCCTATTCAGTTGCTGTGGGAGCAAATACGTGCTTTACACTAAAGCCAATCTTTCGGGGATTTCCTCCCCCCCAAAAAAAAACTAATGGACAAAGTGCCTAGATAAGTAAAAGTTACCTCAGAACAAATACTTGAATTCCCATGCATACCATCACCACTTCGCCCGAGGACTTGTGACACCTCTACAGTTGTTCAGAATTGCCCAGGCAGAATAGCTATGCACTACAATAAGAAATAAAGCGCTTAACCTACCTGAATACTAAAGAGACGCTGGGATTACCTCCCTACTAAATACTGTGAGAGGATAACACTAGCTGGAAGCCTAGGAGTTTGAGCAGAAGATTCTAGCTGTAAAGGAACATTAATAAATGCTACTACACAAGAAACACAACAAGACTAAGAGAGCTCTTCTCTTTCTTCCTCGCTTCGGTGCGATTTATCAAGTTAATTGTCTTCTAATTACGTATCAAAGACAGAGATAATGGGCAGCAATTAGATGTAATAGCCTGCCTGTGCGACATCTCTCCCGATTAGCATACAACGTAGAGTAACTTCACCTGGTTTTTAAAGAGGTCTCTGGAGTGGCTCCACCGTGTCTGGGAGCTGCAGGGAATACCCTTACTCTATTCCCAGTCCCTTGTTGCCTGTTCTCGCCAAATTGGGACAGGCGTTAACGAGCGCGGGCTGCAGACGGCTCCCCGCCATTACCGCGGTGCTAATTCAATCATATTTTTTCCCCTGCACTGCAGGGGAGAAGGGCTTTGAAGTTAGTACTCTGGCAATTTCCACCCCCCCCTTCTCCTCCCCGGGGAGCCCAGTTTTAAAGTTAAACAGCCTACTCTTCGGGAGCCGCCAGGCTGGGGGCTCCAACAGTTTCACCGCATAAGCATTAAACTGCTCCTCCCCACCTAATTCACTCGCTTTTCACCCCCCACCCCAACACACAGTTGTAGCTGACTTGCAGACACTGCTTTGAGCTACCATAGAGCATTCTGGTGCTGCTGGTTATTGTGATGAGATTAAAGATATAAAGAGGGGTGCAGAAAGGAGAGTGGCTCTCAGCCGCACTGGGTGGTCAGCTTGAGAATGATCTGTAGGGCTTGCTGATCAGAGACGGGGGTTATACCAGACCTGGGTCCTGCAGCGTGTGAGATGCTAGAGCAGGATTCTGCGCTGACATTAATGCATCTTTACTGCCGTCGGGAGTAAAACACAGTGGACGAAAAAATCAGACAAGCAGGAATAAAACACGAATTTCCTTTTCCCAGACCAAAGGGAAAACTGGCAACCATGTTTTAGTAACAGAATTGGACCGCTTTAGCAAAAAAAATAAGTGATTTCACATACAGCTTTGTAGAGCATTGGAATGCAATACCTACTTTCTAGAGAAAGACGACCTTTGCAGGTAGAACAGGAATTCTCATGTAGATATTCGAAGGAATCTGCTACCCTTAGGGGTTAGCTAAGTGAGCATCACCTCTCGCGTACATTTGAGCAATTGTCACGAAATGGGACAATATTTGTAAAGTAGCGCTGCCAGGCTCCTGGGAAGGCATTTTGTGTGCTTGGGTACACTTGTGGCCAAGGAGTCATTATGTGAAGCGATCGTTAACACCTTTTCAAACAGAGCCTCCCATCTCCCTCCCCAGCCGTTCGTACGCCCAAAGAGAGGACACCCCGTTAGCCTTGCTAGCTAGTCCGTGCACCTAGCACGAAGCCTGCCTGCCTTATCAAAACTACAGGGACCTCTGCATACACACACCCCGCAAGCAAAGCCTCCACCTCGGGGATTGTGTCACGGTCAGAGCTGCTCGGACCTGAGGCCCCGCTTGTCCCAGCATGCTCCCCACAGCCTCCGTGGGCTCAAATTTTGGCAAAGACTGCAACACTACACATTGCCCCGGCAGCCCAAATCGTCCCTGGCTTGCTCTAAACCTCTGCACGGAGAGGGGAACGGCTCCGAGCACCGCTGCACCTGAGTCACGCTGTGCTTGGGTGCCGAGAGTTGCAGTCGGAGGCCGGCTCCGTACCGCGCTCCCATCGCACAGCCTAGCCTGGCCCGCTGACTGCGGGGAGCCCGATGCGGCAGCTGCGCCGGCTCCGCCTTACCAGTCCCGGGGCCGGGAGGGTGGACCCGGGGGAGGGCGGCACAGACACCTCGGTAGGGCTCGGCCAGAGCTACCCCGGGAGGCGTCTCACAGGGGATGTTTGGAGACCCTCATAAAGCGTGCTTCGGCCTCTCCCTTATTACCCTTCGAGGCGTGGGGGTAATGCTCAACCCCCGCCCAAACCTCACGGAAGCAGCTCCCCTCTGCGGGTGGGAACACTTTGTTCTCCCTCTCTCCCGAGACCTTTAATCTCTCTCTCACTTCCCCTGGGTCCCAGCTGCGGTAGTGCCCGTCCCCCCTTCCCGTTCATCCTCCCTCCATTTGGTGCCGGGCAGCCACGGGCCAGCCAGTCCCCTCGAAGGGTGTTACCCCTCCCGTCCCCAGCCCCTGATACCGGGTTCTGGTACTAACCGCACGAAGGGCTGTTACGGTTCTTTTTTTCAAAGGGTGAGCAAAGTATTCGGAGGAGAGGTGGGGTTCTCCTCCATGGACGTGCAAGGTTACAAGGACATCACGTAATCCCCTTAAAAACGGGACAGCCCAACCGAGTCTCATGCTTAAGACTTGTTCCCCTCCCCGGTGCATTGTGTGTTTGTTTTACTGTTTTAAAAATGTCACTGCTTTAGAGCAGAGAAAATATATTCACCTTTACGGAGCTTTCTGGAAATATCCCAGTTCCCTAATAAATATTTGAAAGACAGAAAGAATTACAGTTTTATTGTTACTATAATTTTTTTTTCCAATCAATAGAGCCATTTATGAATACCTGACTTTGAGAAACAAGCTGCCATTCGATTCGATATTTTATCTCGTGACAACAGATTTCCTTAATCCCAAACTTCATCATATACCTGAAGAGATCTCTGCAAGATTGATAGCACTTGAGTCCTTATTAGTTTTCTGAAACTCTTGCATTAGAGCCAGACCAATTGCTAGCAAATACTAGTATTGCAAAAGGCTAAATAAATACAGCATGGATTACAAAATAATTAAGGCGACTTCCAAATGTGACAGCTACTCAGAAAATCAAAGGTCCCAGCCTTCAGCAGCACATAATGTAGCTTTTTACTAGGCAAGTGTACTCAAGTGGCAGACTGGCCTCTGTATGCAAAAGAAAATAGTGTGTGTTCAAGGATGACTTGACAGAGAACCATCAGACCATTCATTATATGAGCCCAGAATACAAGTGCATCGGAAATCTTCTAATAACCCCCAAGATCAACTCTAAAACAATGGAAATTTTTATTGCTCCTTTAATGTTAGTTGACAACTGACTTTGAAAGATTTATGGCAATTTATGTCGAGGATCATTTCTTGGAGCCCTTTCTCGAGCCTAAAATCAGACTATTTTGATCTTAAATTTTAGAGCATTATTCAAATTTACAAAGCTCATAGCACAATGGTAACAAACTTTACTGCCACTTAGGGAAAACTACATTTGGAATGTTATAATTCTTTTGAGCATCACTCTTATACCCCATTAGTTGCATGTAAGATGCCATTTTTTGAATACGAAATTTCAAGGCTAGATCATTTCCAGGCAACAGGCCCTTACTAATCTACTGAGGCTGTACATGAAAGCATCAAGAAATATTTATATATTTATTTAGAAAGCATCTTTTTAATTCCATCTTCAAATCATGTGTTATTTAAAGGGATCCAACACCAACAAAAGCATCTGTTCTACTAATATAGCAAGCCCAGTATTAAGAATTAGCAATAAGTGTATCCACACATTTGGTTAAAGGCACAGTCCCATCAGAGAAAGTGACACCTAGGGAAGTAGCTGAAGGAGTTGGATACCTCCTCTAGAGGATGGGGGGAAATTCATGCTTTTTTTTTGGACTCACCCCTGTTAATTTGCAGGGCAATAGAACAGATCAGAGAATAAGGAATCTATACTTTGCTTAATGAAGAGGACCTTTCTTTTTAAGGAAGGACAAATAGCTCTACAATCCTTGTGAAAAGGATTCACATGAAAGCTGGAAAAAGTTCAAGTTTATTAAAAGATTGAATTTATATTAGTATTTATCCCACTGTGTTTCCATTTTATACAGCTGTCTATAATGCAGAGGACTGAAGTCCACGATTCAGATTGCCCAGTATGTCTCTGTAAAATATTTTCTTCAGCACTGCAGCATAACTCCATCAGGCAGTTATAGACAAGAGCAGCTCAGATAGCTATCAGTAGTGCAAATCCTCCTTAGCCGTAGTCCATATCATAAGGTCAGACACCCACCAAGAAAGCTCTAGGATCTCTGTACCCTATAAAGCAGGGTGCTGCCCAAAAGCTCACAGGCTGTGCTCTGCAGGCTGTGCTGCTGAGGTCCAGGGTGGGTGCCGGCAGCGCCGGTAAAGCGAAACCTCCAGAAGCAGCCCCTTGCCGGGGCAGAGGTGGTGGCCGGGCCACATATGCGAGCGGCAACGGCACAACACTACTCTGAGGTCCGTAAGGGAGAGGGGGGCTGCAGAAAGGCTCTGTCCTCAGCTCCTGCAGCTGCCGCTTGAGCTTCATTCGTCGGTTCTGAAACCAGGTCTTGATCTGGGATAAAGAGTAAGGAGGGAAGGAGAAGAAATGAGGTCAAAATGGCATCCAGTCCATGCCGTGACTCATGCCCAAGCCATTGTCCATACTGTGGCCCGTGCCATGGCCCATGCCCTTCGATGCCGTGTCCCCCCCGCCGCGCTCACCTGCACCTCCGAGAGCCGCATCCTGCCGGCCAGCTTGCGGCGCTCGGCCGCCCCCAGGTACTGCTGCCCCTGGAAGGAACTCTCCAGGGTGCTGATCTGCTCGGCGCTGAAGGCCGTGCGCAACCGCCGCCCGCCCCGGCCGCCGGGCTCTTCCGGGCTCGAGCACTCGGCCGCTCTCCCCACCACCGGGGGCTGCTCCGCTCCCAACGGCCGCTGGCTTGCTCCTGGGGACAGGGAGGAAAAGGTCAGAGACACCCAGGAATCTCGGAGATGCCCTCCCGCCTCATTCGTCTCCGGGCAGCCTCTGCACGGTTGCGTCTTAACTGGGCCCTGGGAGTGGCATAGGACCTATCCCTTCTCCTCTTCCCTTTTCTCCCAGTGCGGGAAAACCAGGATGCTCCGACGGCCGTGGTTACCTGCAGCGCGGAGGGCCTCCAAGTGCTCCCTTTTCCTGCAGCCTCTCTCTGCCCGCAGGCCGGAGGACTGCTCCTTGCTCCGTTCGCTCAAGCCGGCGCTGGAACCGGACCCGAGCCGCTGGCCTGCGGAAGATGCTCGGTGCGGGGAGCCCTCGGTGGGGCTCTTAAGGGCCTGGCTGCTCTGGGACAACCACTCCACAGAGAAAGGGGCCTTTGTCATCCTGCCTTGTTTCGGAGATGCCGGGAAGGAGGGTGTCGGGGAGCACGGCTCCTCCTTTATACCGCAGGTCCCGGAGGAAAACGTTGTTTGTGTAAATACACATCAAAGGAACAGATAAGTATCATCTAATTGCCATCAGACCTCCCCCCCAACAAAAGATACCGTTCACACATTGCCACAGCTCGCGGAGGCTCGGCTCCGCCGTGTCTGCCCCTGGAGGAGTTCGCTCCGCAGTCAGTGATTTACAGCTCCTGTTACATCCTATCCCGATGCAAATGGCATTTATAGAGCCGAGCGGCCACAAACGGCGCTGGGGAATGCACCCCCGGGGGAGCACAAGCGGACCATCATCCCCGGACGCTACCGGGAGAGAGGTAGCTGCTGCTCCCAAGCCATCTTTCTGCTACAGTTAGATTTTTTCATTCCCTTTCAAGCAGAAGATCCAGTGTCTAAAAGGAACTTCTCAAACTTGCTGCTCTCCGGACTGAGCACTGTGTTCCTAGGACAGCCTGAGGCAAGCAAGTGGATAAACTCACTCATTGCATTCGCCTGGGACCGCAGCGACAGGTTATAATCGCTAGGCATAGAGAGGGTTGGAGGAGAAGGCTGTGAAACACAAAAAGATAAAGGTTAAAGCTGTTGGGTTGTACGAATCGACCGGCTTCTGGCTGCTTATATAAAATATGTTTTCTGGAGTACAGAATCAGAAAAAGACAATTATTGCCTTAAAATTAACATTCTGATGAGATTTCTGTTTGGGTTACAGAATTCATGTAATATCATCCCTCTCAGATCTCTTACAGCTATGCAGGACACACAGGTTTCTCTGCTATAGCTTTCCTTCCCTTTCCTCTTAATACCTTATGCATGCATTTCATAAGTGTTCCTGTCCATCTTTGGATTTTGTATGCACCAGGAACACTTGGCTGCTGCAGTAATGCTTCTGCAATATATTGACAAAAGGTTCCTGGTGCTTTATGGGCAGTTTTTTTTCACTGCTGGGTAACCATGAATTCCATCACTTTACAATCCTCCCCTCCTGTGTAAGAATAGAGTGGGACTACGGCACAGTTGATAACTTCTATCACACCCCTGCTCAGTATCAGAAATCACAACTGCATGTCTGATTTGTCTGTTCTTGTTCCCGCTCTCTGCTCACCTGTACCAGCTGCACACAAACTCTACCATCCATTTTCCCTTTGACTTGCTCTGTTATTCTGCCACTCCTGCTGGATTTCTTAGCATTCACTTTGTGATGACAGTTAATGTAACCATGCTTCTATCTATTTCTCAGTCTATCAGTGAGGCAGAGGCTCGAAAACTGAACTCATCCTACTTAGGGCTTCTTTCAATGTATTCAGTTTTAATCTTATACAGATATATCTTTCTTCTTTATATTAACTCAGTAAAAAAGTTTATTCAAACCCCCGTCATCTATCTTTTCCTAAATCCAGCATTTTAACTTCCTGTCTACTCAAAATATATGTACTATATCTATCCATCACAAAATCCTACTCTTTTCTGCTTAGTAGACAACTGTTTCATTGAACTATGTTCAAGTTTGACTTGTGAGCCCCTTCTAAGCCCTCTGTCCTTGCTTGTTCATTCTCATGGCATAGTCTGAGTCCTCCTCTGCTCTATCAGTGATGCCACTTAAGAATTTAATTACTTCTAAGCAACAAAAATAGAAACGATGTTGTCATCTTTATTTAAAGGTGGCTAATAAGTGGCCTAGAACCACAACTAGGTGTGACCAGAGCACTACTGGAACCCTTTGTTTCTGTCCTGTGTAGGTAGGGATTGACATTTAAGTCTTCATTGCAGCAGTAGCATGAGCCCACTAAACGAGCTTCCTGGAGGAAATGTAAGGGAACTGGTATAAAAAATGTCTAAACAAACATTCAACCATTAATGCCTCCTGTACATATGTTACCTACCTAAAGAAGTCCACAAATATTTGTAGCATGGACAAAGCCCTGCAGGACATAAATAGTTGTGGGACTTTTTTGTTTTGGTTTGGTTTTCTCCACTGTATGAAAGTGTTTGATATAGAATTACTTGAAACCTCATCCACTTATCCTTCCCAAGCATTTTCTGATTAACAATGGAAAGTTTAGAAAGTTTGCCTGACCAAACTGTACAAGAGTGGTTTTAAATTTCCTATTCTGTTAAAAAAAATCATCCTTCCCTTTTCCTGCCCCACCCTGTATAGTCTAATCACAGTTCTTAAATATTCTTTTCTTTAAGTAATTGTGAAGACTACTACCCCCACCACAAACCTGTGGAAATATTTTAAAATAGCAGAACTTCTGAGCAGTACCCAATTCTGGTGGCACCTTATTTCACAGAGCAGACCAAGCAGGTAGGAGATGGAAAGAAGACATACAGGAGTCTGCTCTGTTAACCGAGTTATTAAATGACAAGTCCCTTGAGTTACCTGTATTTAACCTGTGACCTTGCAGCAGCCTCTCCAGTCAGAACTGGGAACACTAGTGCCATTGCCTGCCTGAAGAATCCTGCCAAGCCTCCTTTCCAGTCAGGCAAAACGCCTTTCCCAAGGACTAAATTCTCATGAACAACAGAAAAAGAAAGTGTAACTTTCATGCAAGCTTCCTTCTCAGTTTAAATTTCTCTCATTACTTTAATAGCATTATGGATCAAATCCCATCCCAGGGAGATAAATATGTCCCTTGTGCCCAGAATTATTTCAGATTCCCTACATAATATTATATATACATATAAATAACATACTTAAATGCAACTTACATACTTTATATAACGGATATATATCTATATAAAAGTTGTTTGGCTATTTATTTTTTTTTAATATAAAACAGACTATCTGTATGATAGTATTTTTTCCAACTTTCATTTAAAGGCCCTTGCCGAGCTGTCTGATAGGATGAAAAGGATAAATGATGTATGATGGTTCTCTGAAAAATAGAAAATCTCATTGTTTAGCACAAATTGATACATGTGTTGCGTAGTTTCTCTACATATTTTAAGATATCTTCACCATCTGAGCTGCAAATTACATCTTTATGCAGTTCTGGTTAATTAATTGCATTTTATTGAGGCAAATGTCACAGCCAAAAGTCAAATATTGAGCTCGCAGAGACACAAATTGATCACATTGTGACAAGGCTAAACCAAATCTCATTTCCATTATACATAAAATGTGTAAGTATCCCAGATAGATGGCAGACGACTTGTGAATGTAATGACTGCTACAATATTTAACAGCTGCTAGTTTAATTTTATCTAAAATTCTTAAGCTGCCTTTTTGTATTTCTATGTATTATTCGTTAGGTGTTTGTTTGAAAATCTCCTGCTAAATTTTGATTCAGAAATACCATGTTTGAAATCAACTGATGTTGCCCAAATGATGGAAATTTGCTCATGCTAAAGTCCTCAGGAATTTGTCAGATTCAAGTGGGACCAGATAGGACCTTTCACTGTGCTGCTACAAGTAGCTTAAGACAAAGAGCTTAGACATACCAACACAACTGCCACTATCAGAAGTCTTAAGATCCATTTACTTAAGATAATGACAATACTTTATGCAGATGTTTGTAGAATACATAGTTGCTCTCTTTGGGGAGTCAGCACCTTCCACATGAAAATAAGGACCATCAGTTTACCAAAGACCAAAGAAGACTGAGGATCATAATGCCAACTGCCACTCCAGGCCAGGTCATTCTGTGGGAGGTAATATAGAAGGGAACATTTTAGCATCCAGGGTAATTAAAACAAGTTGAGATTTGTCACTTGACACTGACCTCAACATTTCTTGTGAGCAGCAGCTACACAAGAGAGCAGCTACTGTAGAGAGGCAGGATTGTGCTCTGAGTTATCCCCTTCGTACTGAAGCTTTGAAGGAACTGAAGAGCAAGTAACTAAGGACTGCCAAGTACCTTGGGTTCCTCATAGGTACTAGAGAAAACTGCCACGACTTGGCCTTGCTGCTGTGGGGGTACAAAAGGCCAAAGGAGGGGACTGTCATTTTGTAATAGCAGGTGACCTCTTCTCAAAACAGTGGAGGGTCCTGTAAGGCTAGAGTAAAGTGAACTTGCAGTCCTTGGGAGTAGCTAGGTGGTGATGTAATTAAAAGCGTGAACAAGGCAGCTTAGGAAAGACAGGAGGATGTGTGTCATCTGGGGATGTGCAAATTTCCTATGAAGGTCTGCCCAGTGAAGCAAGGGCTGCTGACATCTGCTATACAATTTATGTGGTCTTTGTCATGGCATGTTTATTCAACCACTGCAATTTCTGAGAAACCACTCTAAGATTTAAAAGTTCTACAAATGGCTTCAAACCAATTTCTTTATTATCAATTATTACAATCTTTCCTCTTTGACAGAATAAGAGCTACTTTTCCATGAGGAATTAAAAGACCATATGTGCAGAAATACCAGGAGGGCCTGGGGTAAACAGAGTGGCAATGCATAGATGAAAATGAAATGTCTCATCATGATTGGATTTGATGTAAATCAACATAGCACTCAAAATGCCAAGAGCTCCCATGGCTCCTTATCATAAGGCTGTTACCAGCAGCTAAGCAAAATTGGTGAAATGTCTTAAAAAGATATATATTCTTCAGAGAGATGCTGTAAATGTTAAGAAAGAAAACACATGTATTATATTTTTTGCAATTCCTTACCCAAATTTAAGCTTATTAAAAAATAAGCCAAAGTGGATATGAAACATAACCTCATTTAAAACATACCATTATGTGTCTTGCTACAGAAGCAAGGATAACCAGCAGATTTTATTTTTTTTTTAATTGATTAACTTTATAGTTAGTAACCCAGCCAAGTTACAGGAATGTAAATCCTTCTTCAGCACTTGCAGCTGTCATACTGTCATTGAGAGAGATCTTTATGGACACTGCTCAAAAAAATTCTGCTCAAAAGTTTGTATTAGTTTAATTTTGTCTAGACTAGTAATTAGCCTTTAAAACTATCAGTTAAAAGGAAGCAGCATGAAAAGGGGCTTTAGAAATGGTTTTATTTTCCAAAGTAGATAGGGATTGTTAGGTGCATAAATATGCTTAAGGATCTGAGATGTGTTAAAAATATGAATTATATAGGGATATGAGATGCACCTACAGAGAATAATGTGCATACAAAATTTCACATAAATGCTACTGGCTTTAGCAATTGTTCAGATCACTTAGACTATCAATCTGATCAAGACCACAAAATGTCACACTTAGACATCCTGAAATCTTTCTAAAACCTGAAAGGTTTATTTCACATTTTGGATCAACAATTTTTTTTTTTTTGGGTAGTCTTTGCTGAAGGATACATTATTTTTTTCATCATGGTACTTCTAAAGTTACCTTTGACAACCTATTACATATAAAACTAAGAATGCATGAAATCAGAAATGTTCCTTTATTTTTACTTTTTTTTTTTCCCACAAACACATTCTACATAAATTCACCTATACTATGAATGACCGAAGCATTTATCATTCCTGAAAGTAACTTTTCACTTTCATTTATTCAAGAATGAATTTTTTATTTTACACCCCCCCCCCCCTTTTTCCTGATTGTAGAGTTAACACTCAAGCAGCAGGAGAATGAATCAGCAGGAGAATGACCTGTTACAGCTAGCCACCCTGGGTCTATGCCATACAATGCTGCTTTGAAATGCATTGGTCCCAGCAGTGAAAATAACTGACTCTTCCTTAACTCACATCTAGACTTTCGTGTTGCTTCAAAACCAGTCTGTTCAAATTAAATAGAAATAAATTTTACCTTTTCTTTTTCCCCTGACTTCAAGGCTTGTCCTCATTCTAGTTATTTTCCTCATTTCTAGTTATTTATTCTCCTCTTCTGTATTCTTCACTATACATTGTTTCTTCCTATTTTCTTTCTTCCAGCTACTTCCTCCAAGTACTGTTCAAATGTTATTATTAGCTCAGGAAGAAAATAAATTTGTCAGCATGTAGAACTGTAGCAACAGAGCACAAATGATTGTGCATCTACCTTCACTGCACACCAGAACAGAAAGCACAGAGATATCCTGATCTCTCTCATTTTATTGATAAGGGAAAAGATGGGCTATAATGGGGGAGGACAGGAATGTAGTTAGGTAATGCGCTTAACACTACCCCTGTAATGTGTAATTCAATGTCTGTTTCCTCCAAGCAATGCAGCCTACTTCCTTTAGCAGGTTTTACACCAATGAGTGCATTACATACTGAGAGAGGTAACTAAGATTTAAAATTATGAAGTTGTGTGTGCATGCATTTCTCCGAAAGATTAAAGGCAGCAGATGAGTGAAGACACATGTTCATTTTAAAAATGGAACTAAAAAAAAATCTCTGTCATTTCGTGATTGGCTGTTTCTAATGGGCAGGTTTTAGGCCAATCTTTTTTTCACAGTACCTTTGCTCATAGTGCATCCCGTACATCTGAAAGGCTCCAAGGATCTCTTGTGCCATCTCCTGGTTATATTAAGACTTCGCATCCAGGGAAGTACTACACCAAGGAAGGGAAAAATTTGCAGAAGGTTAGCTGAGGCAGTGACAGAATCATGGAATCAGAGAACTGTTTAGGTTGGAAAGAAAATCTTTAAAATTACCGAATCCAACTGTTAACCCAGCACTATGAAGTCCACTGCTATACGAAGTCCACTGCTAAACCATGTCCGTAAGTGCCACCTACAAGTCTTTTAAATACCTCCAGGAATAGTGATTAAGTTCTTGGCAGCAAAGACAACTGCAAGGTTTGCTTTCCACATTCCTCCAACACAAAGATGTGCACGGTGGGTTTTACCACTCTGCTGCTTTTAGAATGAAGCCAGCTTTTGACTGAATTAGCATACCTATATAATGAAAATTCAGTATCCCTTTATAACATAGTTTACATAAGCTCTAGTAATGCACACTGTGGTAACATCTACTCTTTTGCTAGGTATCTGTGAGAAAAGGTAAATAAAACCTTGAAAATTAAAGTGGCTAGAAAACAATTAAAATTAAAGTGAGTAGAAAGCAATTAAATTAGTAACCAAATTAATAGCATTCCCCAATTGCAGGCAAGTATTGAACTTGTGCTCCATCTATTTTAGCGAGAACACAGATGGATGGAAGATCACTGCTGATCACCACTTCCCAGGGACAGGATCAAGTGGGTCTGGGCACACACAATGGGCACTGGACAATTTATCTGTTCTTATGAATCTACAGGAAAGGGAATCCTACAGATGTGTACTAGGTGAGTAATCTATTCCAGTGCTCCACATGAAGATTTCCAATGTAAAAACTGAATCACCCTTGCTTCAAAATTAATACTGCTTAACCTTCACAGACCGTGAAGAAAACTCACTCTGTAGGTACTATAATTTTTTACATCAACATTTCAGAGAGTCCTGCTCAATGTAATCTTGTCTGCATAAGGCCAGATCTTTCAGTCTTTCCCTGTTCATGTTTTTTTAAACATTTTTATTACAGTCTTCTGTTTTCTTTCATTTTGCTTGTATGCATCTTAAGCACAGTGCCTAAATAGTAAAGTATTCCTGCTGTTACTTCACTAGTGCCAAACAGAGCAAATTAATCACCTTCTGTCATATATGGCTCTCTTATAGTACACATCAGGTCTTCCTCCTTATTTTTTTCCCTTTTGAAAACTGCACATTTGGATTCATATTTGGTTTGTGATCCATTATGGCCCCCAGAGATTCTGTGTGATGCTCTACAGTTATTTTTAATTTAATATTTATCCTTCAGAAATAAGACAGAGCTTAAATTTAAACCATCATCATGATTATTTTGAGTTCTAATCTTGTATATTGTGTAAGTGTGCTTTCCAGCCCACCCTGTGTTTCACTAGTAAAAAGCCCAGGCACAATTTGACCCAGGCACCTCGCCTGTAATAAGACAGCATAGGGTGTTAGAAGATTTTGTTATGGCAATTCAGCATGGTTTCCCTCCCTCATTGGAGTATGTAGAGTTCCAAGAACATCTTGTAACTTGGAATAGTTTCCTTCTTCCCACCTGAGTATGTAGAGTCTCAAGCACATCTTATCTTGTTGCAAGTTCACTTCTTCCCATCCATGTATATAGCGTCCCAAGCACATCTTGTTATCTTGTAAACCAGAATATTTGCTTTCTCTGTCCATCTGCATGGGCACCAATGTGAAGGTAAGCTGCAGATGTCAGAATTCAGACACCACCACCTGCATGACATCAGTTCGCCAGTAAGCAAAACAGGCCATTGCATATGTGTGATACATTAATCAGCATGAGTTTTATTACTCACCCCTGTGGTGCTTTCCTTTGAGCTTCACTCCCAAGCAGGGTTCCACTGCATCAGGTCCCCCCAGGATTCTGGTAATTATCCTTTGAAATGATGTATTAACTAGTTGTGTATCTACCTTACAGATCATACAGATCTTAGCAATCTAATATATAATCAGGTCAGATGGATCTTTCGTCTGTTGATTTTTAACATAAACCAGTGTTTTACCTATTGAGTCAGTTACCCTGACAAAGGAGACCATCAGGTTACTTAAGAATTACTTTATAGACATATGCATGTCAGCCTTTTAAATTAGTTTTTGTGCTTGCAGATTTTTAGATTGCTATTTCAGTAACTCCTCTGGTATCAAAGTTCATTCATCTGTTTCCTCAGGTCATTCGCTGTACCTTTCCACTCATTCCCAAGCTCTTGCCCACTTTTAGTAGGTAATATTATTTTCTGTTTCTCTGGGAACTCACTCATCCTTCCTCTGTCAAAAATATAATAATTCTAAGACCATTTCAGTTTTCCCATTCTGATCTGCATTGCTGTTTCCTGGTTAACCGTAGTCAGGATATACATCATTTAGAGGATAAGGAGTGAAATAGCAAGCACCACTTCAGGCTTTGGCACCATATGATATTTATTCACTTCCCCTGGTAAGCAGAGGACTGTTAATGTATAATAGAACATTATTTAAGAATCCATTTTTATTGTTTTGCTTTTGCCTTGATGGCAATAGCATTTAGTCTGTCCAGTTTTGTTCTAACCTGCCATGCTGTTCTTTTGTATTTGTTCTTGTCAAAGCAGCCTTTTTGTTCGTATTTTTTTCAGTATTCTTGATTTTCTTTTTTTTATGTCATTGATGCTTCCTAATAGAGCCACAATGCCTTTTTGCTTTTTTCTTTTTTTTTTCCCTCCTCTTTGTGTGAGGATAGACTGTTGTTATACTTAAAATATGGCCTATTCTAGAAACCTTTTTAGAAACCGTCGGCTCTCCTGAGCTTCTCTTTGCCTTAGAATTCCTTCCTGAGGACCTCATGTACAAATTCCTAGAGTTTATTGAACTCTGCTTTTTTGAAGCCCACTGTTTTTATTCTGCTTCTTTCATCTCTTTCTTTTCTTTGAATCATGAGCTCTGTTGTATCATGGTAACTTTTGTCTTGATTGATTTCTACCTTCGTATTTTCAACTAGCTTATTTCTATTAATCACAGTAAAATCTTAAATAGCAGCCTGTTTGTACAAATGAAGACTTGACATTCTGGCTGATGATCAGTCAGGCCCCATACTTTGGCACCTAGCTCTTTTCAATGAAACACAATAAAAAAAATAAAATAAAAAAAGGTAGGCCTGTCTTTAGTTTCTAAACCAGCTATATATATATTTGACATAATTTTAGTATTCTTTCCCTTTGTCATCCTTCCTTTCATGTGCTTGTTCCCTCTGGTACTTTGAAATAACATTTTGTGTACTACAGGTCTAGCTTTTTCCCGTTATTCCCCATGCTCCCAGCACTAGCTTAGACACCCAAAGCTGTAATCTAAACTGTCCTCATGCCAGGCTCAGATGAAAGCACATCCTGGCTATCATTGGAGGGACGAGTAGGTGGTAGGGGTAGGGATGTGAAGCACGGTGTACTGCAATATTACCCTTGGTCTGACCGAACAGAAACCGAGAGAGTATTTGGGACATTTCAAAATACATCACCTTTGCAATTTTAGATGTAGCCTAAGACATTTGCAGTATTTTTTTCAGCTATCTGAGCCTATGTGTTTGGTGACTTACTGCAGTTCCTCACATTTTTCTCTAGGTTTCAGTCTTCTGTTCAATTACATTTTAATTTGGGGGATTTTGTACTCCCAACAATGATCTTTAACAGATTTATCAATTTTTTTATCCTGCAGTTTACCTTCATGGAGAAAAGTTACTTTGCTAGTGTTTGTGCATCTGTAGACTCATCTCAGGAGTCATTTGTTGTTCTTTTGCCTTTTATCTTCAAGTCCTTTGGCTTTTCGCTTCCTTGCATCAAGAAATAGAGAATCATGAGATACCTTGAAGGGATATCAAGACACTGCTTCCTCAGCATAAGTGACTTTATTCTTTATTTTCCCTTTTCCGCAAAAAAGAGAGTAATCTTAGTCTACACTTGTGCAGCTGATTATCCCAGAATGTTACACATATTTGTGTAACATAACTTATTATATGCCATTTTTCCAGGTTTCCAAGATAATTTTTATCTTTTTCATCATACCTGCAAGGCCCCAAACAAATGAAGTAATGAAGTAATACCATATGCAGGCAGACACCTTCAGAACCTCCCTGGACACAACCTTGCATTTTTATGACAAGCCATTCTGTGGTTATCCAAACCTCATGCTGAGGTGGAACTTCCTCTCTTTCACCTTGCTATCTCTACCTCTTGTCCTATCACAGGGCATAACTGAAAAGAGACCAGCCCCTTCTATTTGACACCCACCCTTCAGGTATTTGTAAACATTAATAAGATCCCCTCTCAGTATCCTCTTTTTCTAGGCTAAACAGCCCCAGGGGTCTCAGCCTTTTCTCACAAGATGTTCCAGTCCCTTAATCATCTTTGTATCTCTCCATTGGACTCTCTCTAGTATTTCCCTGTCACTCTTGACCTGGACACAATACTCCAGATGTGGGCTCACTAGTGCAGAGTAGAGGGGAAGGAGAACCTCCCTTGACCCGCTGGACAGACTCTTCTCTTTACTACCATTATTACCATTTTACTAGCAATTTACTACCATTACTGTTTATGAGCTTTATGAGATAGCAGAAATAAGTGTCTATTTGCAGACATTTTAATGAGTCAGACACTCAGGCTCACTCGTGCCCAGTCAAGCTTCCCAAAATATGTGTCTCTGATAATGGTAACTTCAATTGTCCAGTACTATGAGCTCTTAATTTAATTATGACAATTGAGTTCTACCAGTTTAAAACACGGTATCTATTTTAGTGTCTAAACCCAGTATGTATTTAATGCACAAAATGCCAACATCATAACAAGGTGAACCTTATCATTAGAATGAAAAATTAAATAACAGTACAGCTAAGAGACAAGACAGATTTACAAGACAGTAATTAACCCCTGCCTTTTATGCAAGTTACAAAAGCATCATTTACATTAGGCCAAAAATGAATTAACAGAATAATGCAAAGACCAGATCCTAAACTAGATTACCGCAATGGTCTGATGTAATATGGCAACTGACAGTTCCACTTGCATGTGAGACACTGAAACATCACTGACAGGAAGCACACTAAAATACTGCCAGGCTGAAGATGCCCTGGCATACTTTCAGGTCATTCACAAAGAAACCTCATGAAATAGCTAAAAGCCTTCTTCAAACATTGCAACAGAAGAAATTAAAGTGTTCCTCTCTGCAAAGGAAGAGAATAAGATTCTGCAAATCAAAGTTCCTAGCCTGCAGGGGGAGTTATTGCTTGTTGGTAGATTATAACCAGCCACATAAAAAGGTCCTTCAAACTTTGCTGCAGGAATTTTAAAATAGAGATCGTAAAGGTGGAATTGTTAATTCTCACGTGTCTTTTAGAGAGTTATCAGAGTACAAATCATACAATCATTGCAATAGTTTGTCTTGCAAGGGACCTTTAAAGATCATCTAGTCCACCCCCCCTGCAGTGAGCAGAGACATCTTTGACTAGATCAGGTCAGAGCCCCCTCCAACCTGATCTTGAAAGTTTCCAGAGATGGGGCACCTACCACCTCTCTGGGCAACCTGTGCCAGTGTTTCACCATCCTTGTGTTAAAAAAAATTCTTCCCTGTACCTAGTCTTAAATTAAAAGAGCATAGACTTAAACTATTACCCCTTGTTCTATCATAACAGGTCCTGCTAAAAAGACTCTCCCCATCCTTTAAATATTGAAAGGCTGCAAGCAAGTCACCTGAAAGCCTTCTCTTCTCCAGGCTGAACAACCCAAACTCTCATAGCCTGTCCTCACAGGAGAGGTGCTCCAACCCTCTGACAGTTTTTGTGGATCTTCAGGTGTAACCTCACCTGCTAAGAGCTCACGTTGGAAAGCATTGTGCTGTGCTTCAAAGACTTTAGTCACAGCCAGAGGTTGGTGTCAGAGCATCCCTGGCAATGCCAGCAAAGCCTCTGTTTACCTGGCTACCTGACACGCTTAAAGGAGATATTATTGCTTTGTCAGTCAAATACTGGGCCTCCATTGAGGAATATTTTCTGTCTGCAAGGGAAAAAAACACAACTCTGTGAGTTCAGCCAACCTATTCAGAGAGGAGTGATCCAAGGTACCATCCTTCCACATCCACAGATTTCCTTCTGCCATACCCTGGAAGAAGCAACATTAGTAAACCCAGGTGCTGCACCTGCCCTTCACCAAGTGTATGCTGACTAAGTGAGGATAGCATAGGTGGGACCCCTCCCTGTACTGCACATTGTTTCTGACTCTGATGGAGCAGTAAATCTGCCCCTCTTTCTCATGCATTCCCAGTGCTACACAGACACAGGCCATGTGTCTCACTGCAACTGGCTGGCCCAAAAGTTTTTCATTAACATTTTACAGTAAACAAATGTACACATCAGCCCCACATGCATGTAGTTTCAATTCACTAAACCACTATTTACATGAATTCACATAAAAACCCTCAAGTAGAATCTTCCACCACAAATTAGTCATTTATTGGTACTTAAAATAATTACAAAGTCTCTTGGGAAAGAATTTTTATAATGCAAATTTTAGTGGGGGCAGTCAAAATACTGATCTGAAAAATTCTTACATTCATAATAATTATATGAATACAAAAAATATTACAGGTGAGGACTACTTGTATGCAATTCCTAAAGATGACCACTCAAGCCTGATTTATGGGGCTCAAATTTCTCAAATGCTGCTCAAACCTGCATTTCCAATGCTTTGAGGCTCCTTCTAAAGCTCAACATAGATTTAAAAAAATAATTATTTATTAAGTATGTTTTGAGAAGAAGATATTTTGAAAAAAAAAAAGGGAGAAACTCTAAACAGAACACAGCAAACACAACATGCAATTTAAATGAAGATATCATTTGGATTGTATTTAAGCAAGTATGAGGGAGAAAAGTAACTTATCTGTAGTTTTTCATAATATTTCAACAAAAAAGTCTCATCATAATATCAAAGATGAAACAATCAACCATATATTTAACTCTGAAAAATTGCTGGCTTCCCTCCTTTCAAACTGTAGTTCATTATTTTGTTATTTTGAAACAGATTTCCTAAAATTTTAATCTATTGCGAATCACTTACAGTACTCATAAAATTTATGAGTCTCAACAATGGCTATGAAACCAATCTGATACATAAAGGAAGAACAGGGAAAACCGTAAAAGCAAAGTTTAGACGTGGTTGAAAAATTTCCAAAGAAAGAAATTTGTAAGAATGATGGATCAGTGACAAATTCATGAACTATTTTCCAGCTTCTTGGTTTGGGATTCTCTGGAATACTTTCATAGGATCCAACTGAATTAATCCCTGTTTGCTGTCAGGCTTCCAGAGATACTGGTGCTGGAAACCTTCTATCAAATGCAGCTAGCGTAACTAGGACACATTTCCCAGCTCTCTAGCAGGAGGGCTGAAAATCCCAGCCTGGGGACAGACACCTGCAAAGGGACACAGGAAGAGCACCAATGCACAGAGCAACTGGAAATATTTCCCAGGAGCAGACAATTTCAGAAGCAACATGGGTCACTGTTTGAAAAATAAACAACATAAAAACAAGATGAGGGAAGTGTAGAAAAAATGAAGACTAACTGGGACAGATGGTGGCGATTCTGGTTTAAAGAACAAAATTTTTTTCCAAATATTCTAATTTGGTATTGGAATGGAAACATGGGGCCAGACTGTATAATTGCTCAGTTATGCAATACAATTACTGATGCCATTAATTTTTTTGCCAACTAGATAGAACTGAACTTTCTTCTTTGACATGTTTTGTTCTGTCCTTTTAAAAGAAAGGATATTTGCCATACAGAAAACTTTAGCTCAACCTTTTTTGCTTGTTAATCATAAATAAGCAGTACAATTATATGCTAAACAGAATTATTCTGAGATCTGTGTCATGTAAGACATGCATACATAGATGATCATGGACAAAAGCAAAACAGTTCCCTTGTAAAAATGATTTTTTTTTTTTAATAGCTATTTAAATTTGTTGGGGTGGGGTGGTGTTTAAATACAAATTCTTAAACATCTGATTGATGAAAACACCCCAAAATAGTACTGTAAGTCAATACTATGCATTAATAGCAATATTATCTCTGATAAACTGAAGCATTATATGGAGGACATGAGATGATTTTTAAATTATTATATAGAACCAGTTATTGTCATAGAATGAACACAGTATTTTCTAGATGTAGTAGTTACTTTATACCCTGATAAAACTCTAAGAAATATATGAGCTAATTATCATGAGTGCGAAATATAAATAAGTAAATCCACAAAAGCAATTTCAACAGTCTGACTGGCAATTATAGAAAATTAATTTATTAAGATCATGTGATCATCAAGTTTTGTGGATTTTTTTATATTAGTAAAGCTTATTCTACTTTAAATTTTACTGTCTTTCAAAGGTAAGCCATGGCATTAAGTGAATGGTAATTTTTAATAGAGAAAACCAAAAATTAACGCATATACATCAAAGATGTGAAATGTATGTCTGAAGATAGGGTTATCATTATATTAGACCACGTTTCAAGAATGTTAAAGATAGGAGGTAAAGATTATATGTTTCCACATTTGGCAATTTTTAGAGAAATAGCAACACCTTTTACTTCCTTCAGGGTAAGTCAGAACACTACAATTAATGACATGCTAAACCTACATATGGCAAATAACAAAATAAATCAGCTTAAAAGTAGATCAAATGCAAGAAAACCCTGTTGGGGACCAAGATCTCCAGTTTTAAACCCAGTAAAAGCACAAAAGTTAGTCTGGCATTAATATATTAGTCTGAAAAAGTAATTGAGGTATTTAATGAAAAGTATGGACATACCTTATGTTTGGCTGAGAAAGATGAGAAGTAGGTGGCCTGCGATGTATATATTACCATTACTGACAAGAAAAAAGGAAAAGCTTCCTTTTCCTGTTCCTCTTAAACATTGAAAAACGTACAATTTATCATGTGCACGTGCAGTTCTGTCAAATACAATAGTACAATTTGCAAAATACTAGGGATGTGCACATTTCCATTACATCATTATCATCCTCCATCACTAAAACAGGCCCAGACAGTTCACAACTGCTTGTCCTCTCTCAAAACATTTTCTTTTTCTTAAACACAGTTCTAGCAAATCACTTCCAGGACTGAGCTCATTTTAGATCTTTCTTGCCCTTCCCCATTTCTCTTTCAATAAATCATTGTTCACCTCTGGTAGAAATACTTGTACTTGATATTTGTAGCCTTAACATTTTGGGCCTTGAATAAACCTGGGTAGCTCAACATACTTTCTAGCCATAGCATCACATTTCATTGCCATTTAGAAGGTCTTGTAAGCATAAGCTCTGTAAATAGGTCAGCACCAAAGGTTTTCAAGTTGCAGATCCAAATTTCACACAGTTATCTTCTATTTCATGCGGTTGGAGCACTGCAATCCATAAAAGCAACCTCAGGAGCAAAAGCCATAAACATGTGTATACACATACATAAGTACACAAATTGGCAAAGTGATTCTTGTGCCAAATAGAGACAAAGAAAAGTAGATTCCACAAGGCTAAGGGGCAGAAGCAGAGCAATAAAGTATGTAGATTCAGATCTTACTTTCATTTGGAAAGAGGCTAGCTCAATGATATTAAAACCCAACCAAAAAAAAACCCAAACCAGTTGCAGCATGGCATTTTTCTCCTTCCTTAGTATGCTTGAAGAAAAAGATGGCCAATTACATTTTTCATAATACACAACAAAATCAAGACACATCTACAGTCAAAGGATAGATGAGGATCTGTGTCCCTGAATTATATGCACACTGTGACAGGATACAAGTGTACTATGCTTATATAAAAATATAATCAACATTTAATGAACTATACTTTGAACTCTCCTAGGCCAACTTGGAAACAGAAGGTGTAATTTTAATTTATTTCCACAGTATTTTTTAGATTTTTGTTTACTGTCTAATTATTTTTTTATGCTAAAGAACAGTGACAAAATTAATTATCCTTTTCATCTACACTCTCTCTTTTATCTTTATTTTTAATCTTTTGATTTGTCATCCAGGGATTCAAATCTCATTAGTCAGCATTTTATAATTCCATGTTAAGAAATAATCATTTCAACTTGAGACAGTATTTTAAGTCATCTCAACTTAAGTTTTCGCTTGGGAATTGGTCCAGGAGATGAAGTCAACTTAATCCAGTTTTGCAATCTACACTTGGACTAGAATAGATGAGATGTAAATAATTACTGAAATGTTGCCTTCACTCTGCGCAGTGCGTCCTGAATTTTTCGAGAATGTTTTCCTGCTGGTATCTGGTGGAAGTTGGCACAGTTGTCAGCTGCCAAGGCAGAAATCTCTGCATCTTTAAAATGAGTTATTCGTTGCCTGAGGTAAGACTGCAGCTTGAAATCTGGTGTATATGTATAAGGATTCTCTTGAAATGCATGAACTTGGCTCACAACTTTTGCAATATTTCTTAAAAGAGAATATTGTAAAAAAGATTAGTTAGTATTGCTGCTGATAAAAAAATAACCAAACCAACCAAACCACTCCAGCCCCTAAGCTCCCAAACTTTAAAGGCAATTCAAAGCCATCAAGCATGCTCTTCTATAGTATATGTCACTTCAGTCAGATGTCAAAATGACCGAAACTATTTAACTGCTAACTCTAAGATGTTGCATTAGCTCTCATTACAGCATTAGACAATATTATATTTTTAAAAGTTAGGTGAAACACATATATAATCAAAATAATTACCTAAGTTTAGTCCACTTGTGAGCTCCATTTGTCATTGTGAATCCTCCAGTTTCAAGTTGTTGGACATGCATAGCCAAAACATGGGCTGATGGAATTGTTGGAAGTGTTTTGAATCTTTCTCCTTCCATCAAGCACAAACTGTCACTTTTTAAAAACACCTGGTTTAAAAATGCCCACACAAATCTCACATTAAGTATCAGGGCAGGTTTTACAAAAAGTTTTCCACTTCATGTGTTTAGCACCGTGTATTTATTTGTCATTGGCATTGAAGTTGAAAACAACACTATGAATTAATTTGGTAGCAAACATTTTAAAGTACAGAAGAAAGAAAGTAACTTTAATGAAAAGATACTTCATACATAATTTTTAAATTCTTCTAAATCACAGCCAAAATTACATTATCGAACTTCACTCTATGATTCAAACTTGGATAGATCAGTAAGAGAATGCCTGGGATAAAATAAACATTCAAGGTTTTTGAAAACATACTATAGCCACAAAGCTCTTGCAGAAATCATGAGAAAAAGGAAATCTAATGTCCTAGCTTGCTTTGAAAAGTCTTGATTTTAGTCACACAGGACACATTTCTGAGAAATACTAAGATGAGAATTAATGTAGACTCTCAGGTTAGGAGTCAAGGTTTTAAATCAAATTAAAATCTCCTTCATAATACATTATATCTTTCATCCTGAAGAGACACCCATTTAAACATATCTTGCACCTTATCCAACCCCAAAGTAGTATTTTTACATTACAGACTTTATACTATACCTCAACAGCCTTGAGCTCCTCCATTATTTCAGCTACTTTTGCAGGTAAAATTTTCCAGGCCTTACAATAAAACAAAACATATTTTTGTTTTTCACATTAGTGTCCATCTTGGAACAAGATTATGTTAAGCCAAATAGTTACAGAACAGAGTCCAAAACTTACTGGTAACTGTCGTACAATAAGATTTTCCAAGCCTGCTAGGATTTGCATTGCAGTAGCAAAATTTCTTTGTTCATAGCAGCATTTTGCTAGAAGAAGAAATTTTGACAACAAGCTCACCTGGAGCTGGAAAATAGTAATAAAAGTAAGATATACTATATATAAAAAACATCAGCTATATTACATTTGCATAGCAAATCTACACAAAAGTACATAATAAAAATCACATGAGAATGAAGAACAAGAGATGAACATTCTTTTTGAATTTGTTAACAAAACTGTTGACCATAGTAATATTTTCCTCCAACACACAGTTTCCTCTTCTCGGTCACCAAGGTGTCCTTGTTAAAATCTGACATCTATTCTCCTCAGGCAACCCATTTTTTACATTCTATTATGTTTTGACACCTGCTACTACAAAACATCCAAGACTCTCCTTGTGACAATAAACCAAATTGTTATCTGAATTGCTGAGGGACATTCAGACAATATTTCAGAATATTTCTTGCAGCTTAGACAGTCATTCATATACAAAGTTTCATAATTAATAATACAATAAAACAATGACAAACCTTAGATGTGTGACATGTTACAATTTCAGCAGCAACCCAGGTGCTTATACTGTCCGCATTTCTTAATAATTGTAGAAGGTACTGGTCTTGTACGCACTTTGACAGAAACAGATTACAGACTTTAAGTGAAACTGTCTCAGTAGAAAAAGCTCTATGGAGAGAGTGGGGAAAAAAAAAGAAAAATTAATGCTGACATTGGATTTTCAAAGAAAATATTGACTGTGAAGATGACAGCGTCTAACCTTTTAAAATAATTTTGCAGTGTTTTCAGTCTCTTGATTTTACAAACTTTTACAAATTACATAATGAGCTATGTAACTTTTTCTTCCTTGCAATTACAAGTTATGTATTTACAAAATAGACATATGAAGTATATATACAGTATTTCTGTACATAAAGACACTTTCACCACTTATTACTGAATAAAACAAACCATCCAATCTGACACAAAATAACAGCCAGAAATCCAAACTCATTAAAAACTGCGGCCACATGATACCTAGTGGCAGCAGTTTGCTTCCCATGCCTGAATCCCTATCAGTATAAACCAGCTGATGTAGCCTCTGCCATTTAACAATCTGTAAAAGATGACCTGCATTCATTCCCTACTCTTAGACAGAATAGTCTACTACATGTAGTGCAATTAACATGTATTAATCAGAAGCTAGCTGAATCCACTGAGTATGTAAGAAGTAGACCACAATCAAATAGAATTAAGTCAATGTGGCTGGATGAAAAGATTACCATTGAGCAAGTAATTTAGATAGGTTGGTAACCACTCTATAGAAAAATTCTTACATATTTGTGATCCTGATACTTCTATTACATTTTGACACCTGCTACTACAAAACATCCAAGACTCTCCTTGTGACAATAAACCATCTACCTAAAATGAATGTGATCTCAGGCAGCCTGCTCTATCTGACCTTGCTTAAGGCAGGGGGATTGGACCACATGATCTTGAGAGGTCTTTTCCAAACTCATCTATTCTGTGATTCTGTAATTGTCATTGAGATTTTATATACATACAGGCGTTCTCAAGTACCCTGTTTCAGAGTTCATTACAATTTTTTCTGACAAAAATAAAACCTCTGAAGCAACTCCCTTAGCATGCCTTCAGAAATATTTTGGATTCACTTTAGATTTCATAGAAAGCACCTTGCAAATGTGACCTACCACATACACATATGTGCATAGGTACATATACATACACATGTATACAAACTCCTGAAATTCAAAAAATTGTGTAAACAGACTATCTAGTCTGTTGAAAAGATATTAAGTATTTACAATGTTCTCTCTTCTTGGATGTATTAAACGTGTAACACAGTAAGTTACTGTGCATCAACAGAATAGAAGGGCAGTTAAAGGAAGCAACTTACTTTTGGACAGCAACACATTTGTCTTTAACACCAAGTGCTCTTGAATTTAGAAAGTGTACTGGATGACATTTATTAAATACTTCCTAAACAAAAAGAGCAAGATATATCTGTTGTTAGTCCAGCAGTTCCTCAAAAATGCTTGGGGATAAAAATGACAGTTTCCCCCTCCCTGCCCTGTCTTCAGCAAATTCTTCACAGGAATCACAGTCTAAGAATAGAATCAGCCATTCTAAGTTTTACTGTAGAGATTTCAAGAGAAAAACAGATTATTTGAATTCAAAGTTTTATGAAGTGGCATGAAATAAGTTTGAAACAGGGTTGGAAAATGGTAGAGAATGGAGGCTGAGTATAAGGTAAGAAGTATTTGTATTTTTGCGTAAACCTAGTCCTTTGTACCTGCTGCAGTAATGTCAGCTGACAACAAAGCTGTTGTGCACTGTGTTCTATTAAGAGATATGGTCCCACTTCATCTGCTTTAGCAAAGGACATTGGGAATTCTTCTGTAAAACTGTTATAGCAAGGCTTTGGCAAAACTGATGAATTAGCGTATGGTCGTTCTCTCTGATACTGTGAAATTGGTCCCATAGCTCTGGAAAGTTTCCAGTTAAAGGTCTGTAGGGGAAAAAAAAAAAGGCCAAACATGTAAAGTTATAACCTCTTTAAAGCAAACATTATGTCTCCCCTTGATTTAACATTCTGGAATGTTTTGCTACAGACACACCTTTATGTCCGCAAAACTCTTCAGCTAATCTTCAAGGTTAGCCCAGACAATAATTGGTTTATTCATCATTGCTATTTTAAGCTAATATAATATGCATAGTTGATGAGTCTGAGCCGGAGGTTACCAGATCTCAATCAACGACCGAAACCTTTGTGTATTCAAGCTTGCTGCCATAAGATAGTTTAGATTCTTAAGTTTTATATTTTATGTTTTACTTCTTACTATCTCTTATTATTTGTTGTACTCTATTTGCTTAGAATCAAACAGTTATTTCCAAAGAAATATTTGTTTTTCCATTCTTTTCTTCCACCCTCCAGTATCATTATGACACAGTGACAAGAAAAGAAATCCATATTTCTCTATTCTGCTTGCCCTTTATTTATTGAATCCCCACTATACTCTACAGAATTAACAAGATGACTCTTTAACAGAGGCTGATTTTAACTTGCACATTATTGATACATTTGACTTCCACATGTTGTTTTGGTCATTTGGTACAGAAATCTTTTTTTCAGGAAAAGCCCATAGTATGCTCCAGCTTCTGGGGTTAATTTTTACTTGCACACTATATGAACCAGTAAATATACACATAAGTTCAAACAAGCTTTTGCAATAAGCTTTAAAATTCTTAGCAGGGAACAGCTCATCCCCCACTGTTTTCCTATACTTACAGACTGACAAAGATATATGCCTAATAAAAAGTATTATTGTTTGCAGAGGCAGGAAATGTTTCCTAGTAACTATGAGTCACATAATAGTATCAAGGATGAAGACTTCAGCTCCTTTCAAAATTTTGATTATCTGATCTATTATTACTGAAACAGCTGGGATGGTGCAATTAAGGACTGAAATGAATTCACAGTTCTAGCACTGTTTAGGCCTTAGAGACTTTCAAAAGACAAAAATTAAAATGCAGGTACATAAGTTTTACTTGATCAGGGTATAGACTGAAAGCTGGACACTGTAGTTTTTGTCAGAAAATAATATATGGAAATAGACTCCCCATACTGCACTGAAGAAAATACATGCCTTTTTGTAAACATCTTCTGAGAGCTTTTTACATAGAGAATGTAATTTTTTTATCTCCTTCTCGCCCTCCTCTTCACATTTGTCCATGCTGGAGTACTGATGAGCACTGCCACTTTTCCTGGCAGAAGCATCCTCAAGCAATGACAACAAGCACTCACCATAGCCATTTAATGGAGCAACCTGTACATGTGAAAGAGGTTAACAGAATATTGAACTCAATTTACTATAAATTACAAGCAAGAAACAATATATTGTAAGACTGATGTCTATCCAAACCCAGACATATTGAACATAGCTATATATAAAGACAGCATTACTTTTACTTTGCTTTAATTGTAATTAGTATAGTTTTTTGTAGTAACAATGTTATACACACACCATAGCTGACTTAAATTGATTTTTTTTTTTCTTAAAGCTTCTACTGAAATTCTGACTTACCTTGCAAGAAATAAATTCTTTCAGGGTACACAGAAGATCAGTATTTGTTGCAAAGTCTACACTGTAGCAGTCTTCAATCCAAGCCTGCAGGATGTAGAAACTGCGGTTGCATATTTTGGTAAGTGATGTGGAAGGATCCAGGCTTGCGCTGGTGAGGAGAAAAAGGCATTTATTTCAACAAAATTGATATCCAATTCCAGTTTAAAAATCAACATTGAAAAAAACATGAGTATTAATTGGTATTGACTGTACTATCTTAAATTCTTAAGTTTCATGCCTCTAGAATCCATGGCTCTGTTGCAGTGACTAGAGTTAAATGCAGTTGGTAGCTGGTCACAAGTGGTGTTCCCAAGAGTTCACTATAGGGACTAGTTCCCTTTAATGTTGCTATCAATGATCTGGATGAGCAGACTGAGGGCATCCTCAATACATTTGCAGACAACACCAAGTTGGGCAGGAGTGTTGATTTTCTTGAGTGTAGAAAGGCTCTATAGAGAGCTCTAGACAGTCTGGATCAATGTGCCAAGGCCAAACAGTATTAGGTACAACAAGGCTTAGTACCAAGTCCTGCATTTGGGTCACAAAAACGCCATGCAACACTAGAGGCATGGGGAAGAGTGGCTGGAAAGCTGTCCAGGGGAAAAGGACTTGGCAGTGTTGGTTAACAGCTGCCTGAACATGAGCCAGCAGTGTGCCCAGGTGGCCAAGAATGCCAATAGCACTCTGTCTTGTATTAGAAATAGTGTGACCACCAGGACTAGGGAAGTGTTTGTACCTCTGTATTCTGCACTGGTGAGGCCACGCCTCAAATACTGTGTTCAGTTTTGTGCACCTCGCTACAAGAAGGACATTGAGTGTGTCTAAAGAAGGGCAACAAATCTGGTGAGGTGTCTACAGCACAAGTCTTATGAGGAGTGACTGAGGAAACTGGGGGTATGTAGCCTGAAAAAAATAAAGCTCAGGGGAAACCTTATCACTCTCTACAACTACCTGAAAGGAGGTCATAGTAAGGTGGGGTCAGTCACTTCTTTCAAGTAACAAGTGATAGGACAAGAGGAAACGGCATCAATTTTTTAGATGTGTTGAGGGACGTGATTCAGTGGTGACCTGGCAGTGTGAAGTTTAATGGTTGGACTTGATGATCTTAAAGGTGTCCTCCAACCAAAACAATTCTATGATTCTAATCTATGAAACAAAGCTGTGGTTGCACTTAGAAGCCATCACTTAAAACTGGCAAAAGTTAAGACCGACTCAGAAGAAAAAAAAGTAAGCAAGCAGATTGTCAACTCTAGCACTTACTCTAGTTTCACTCTCAGTTGTTGAGTCTTTAAAAAAAAAATCAAAATTAAATTTAATTAAGTAGTTCTTTTCAGAAATAGCTATTTGTTAGTGGGGGGGAAAGTCAATTGTGCTTTGATAATATTTTTCACAGGAAATTACCTGGATAAAGTGCTGCTGATTCTATCAAGAAGAAACTGCAAAAATTCTTCTTGTGTGCAGAAATAGCGAAATGTGTAAAGAAACTGCTGTACATAACCTTCTAAAAATGCATTTCTGTGAAGCACAAGAAAGACTTCAGACAAGCAAGTATACAATTTCTTCTTGCATTAGAGTGCAGCAATGGCAAAAAAATCCTCAAAATATCAAGAATTAATATTTAAAATTCTCAAGCTCTACATAAAACCTTGATTCCTTTTTATTTTATTTTTACACAACAATATTGTGATTGCCAACAATTAAATCAGAATTTGTTTTTAAAAAGTTGCAATTTTGTGAAGAACCGCTTTGACATTTATATTATCAAAAATTACATTCTAAATAGCATGGAAGAACATATTTAATTTTACTTTTTCTATCATCTCAGTTGATGTTATTTTAAAATATTTTAATTATAGAAACAGCATAAAAAGTAGATACTTTAAGCAAGAAAATATTTCCTGTAGCTTTAATCAGGGCAGTAGTTGCTTTAACAACAGAATATACTTATTATACACATTAAAAATGAGTGTGTTTTATTTTATTATATACACATGCTCAAGGTCTTAACACAGGTTAACTGTCATGTCTCCCCGATGGCTTGCAGGTAACTGTGAAAATTTGTGTTTGATGAAGATGGAAGCGCCAATTTCAAAATAATTTGTTAACTTTGTGCCAGGAAAAGCATCACTCAGGATAAGTAACTAGGTCTCAGTCGAGATGAGCTGGGAGGAAGTTACTCTGTCTACCATGGCACACACTTGGTGGAGTCTCTCAGGCAGTTTCCATCCTTCTTACTATGAGGGCTCAGGTACCTTAAAACAACACTGCCCTCATCTAGTTGGGGGTTAAAGGAGATAAGGCTGCATCTTGATCAATCCCAAGGACTGAGACAATAACCTGTAAAACAGAACCTATGAGTTTTCACAGCCAGACCCTATTAATAAGAACTATCAAATTATATATTCTGAAGAATTGTTATACTGCTGGTAGTAACATAAAGCCTCGATTCTGATAGTGGCAACTATCAGAGTAAAATCTCAAATAAGTAAAGGTTAAAAAAGTTTAAAGTTATTAGCTATTTATTTATCATCAAATGCTCTGAGTTTTAATCCAATCAAAACTTAGCAGTTTGGCTTATTTCCTATCAGATTGTCTTTTGCCATTTCCATGCTCATTCTGTAAATAAGTCTTCACAGAAATAACATTAAACTTGATACAAGAGAGGAGAATTTATGCAATGTTGAATAACTAGGATTTATCACGGAGAGTACTTTTTCCTGAATTTGTAATTATGCCTCAAACCACTCCCAATTAAGGATGTGAAAAATATACTATACCTAGAATATAAATAAGCCATTAAACCAAGTGGTGTACCAGCCTGCAGAACTCTTATTCCAGTTTGATTATTACATTGGTGTTTCTCTGTGCTATAGTAAAGAAGCAATGAGGACTCATCCGTAGGTGCCACATCCATAGCGTCAGTTCTCCCACTGTGAATAACTGTAGGCAGGACACAGGATTCCACACCCCACTGCTCTGCATACATGATCTGCTTGAAGGAACAAAGCCATGAAAAATATGTTGTGGAAAAATAGAGGAAAATCCAAACAGAATGCAGTCAACTTGACTCAAAGCCAAATCACATTTCATACAATTGCCTTTTTTTTTTTTTTTCTTTTTAAACAATATTAGTAGCAACTAAATTTATTTTAAGAATCCTTTGAGATCCTACTTAATTTGGCACTTTGACACAATATATTTCACTTTTCATATACTGACCAGCATCCAACTACATTGATGGAGTCATGAAATGAAACACAAGAAAAATAAAGTCTGACTTGCCTGCACATATTTCTTCACTAGTTCAAGAAACTGCACTTTTGATTTCATCTCCTGTAGCTGTCCTCTCAATTTGAGCAACATAGATTTAGTTTCAGGACCTTTAGATTTAAAACACACAGCATAAGAACATGAATGATTCTGATTTACAGGGAAAACCAAACCAAACCAACTCCCAAAAAACCCTCCTTAGAAATACTATGCACCTGTTTCATTACTGTCAAGTTGCTATAATCCTACCTTTGCTTCTCTCTTTCTGCAATAGTTTCTGGTAAAACTTTATGGTCTTTCTGTAATTTTTTGTCTCAATCATTAGCAATTGTTCTAGTTCCTGTTTAAAGAAAAAAAGGATTCTGATCAGAATGGTAAATGCAAGATTCTAGTACGAAACTGAAGCTTTAGATGATAATTATTACATATGAAAAAAATCCACATCAACAACATCCAAACATACAAGAATATGACATGAACCAGGAAAAACTTCCTTGAACACCTATGCTTACAGACAAGTTACAGCAAGCATCACCTGTCCCCACAAAAATAAATAAATAAATAAATTTAGTTACACTACAGTTCTACAATTTAAGAACTGGAGTTGATATGTGTTATGAGACCACACTGAAGTTTGTCTGAATCTGTTTATATAAATATGCCTTTAGTTCTAATCACACTTATCTGCTTGTTTTCAAGAGCATTGTTAAAAGTTACACTCAGAAGACATCCATAATTAAAAGTGATGGGTTCTGGGATCAATGCTGATTTCAGAACCCATATGCAAATGCTCTGTGAAGCAGCTGACCTATATTTGCTGCAAGAACTCAATGTTGAAAGCAATGGTTTTCAAACAAGTATATTTACATTATATTATACAACCAGGTCAGGAGGCAGACAGGATTGGTGCTCTATAAATAAAGGACATATCTAAGCTGAACTTCAAAATTGGTATTTATGCATTTTACGTAACTGAAAAAATAAACTAAATTTCTACAGAATTGTATGACTTAAGCGATTAATAGAAATGAAATAATATCTGTATTTTCACAATAGCATAAAATTTAATGTAAACATTTATAATTGTTTGCATATCAGAAGTATCATTATTTTGCCAACAAATCAAAATGGGCCACCCACTTTAGCTTCCAATTTATTATGAAACAACAAACATGATAGAATAAAAGTGGTGGCTTTTGCACTCAGGTCCTAAGCTAACTATCAGTGACCCAGTTACATGAAACAGCATTTTAAATGGAGTAAGGTTGCTGAATGCAGCAGACAGAACTCCCCCAAGCAGAGTTATCAGAAAAACACACAGCTCAGAGCTAACATATCAAACAACAGATTGGTAAATAGGTTAGCTTTAAAGGGATGGAGTTACTAGAAATTAATTTGGGTTTGAGAAAAACCTGTCACTTTTTCAGAAAAGCTCTAAAGGTTTAACAACATAGTTCATTAGCAGTGTGAGTCACAAAAGCCCTGTGGATTTTTAAAAGACTTACTCTTACTTAAGCATCACAGAGAAAATAGTAAAGGCACAGAGAAGCTATTGTCCAGATTCTGAACTGAAAACTGTTTGCTTGTACCTAGACGTTTGTTGTGATTTCATTAATTAAAGTGAAACCAAGTTGATTAAGAGACTATGAACACAGAAAGGGAATCAGAAAGAATGTCCACTTTCTGACGTTTGGAATCTGATGGACAGAAGTGTTTTTGTCCACTAAATAATTTTAGGTGAGTAGCAAATAAGTCAGTAGCAAAATTCCAGTCTATTCCACAACATCTTCATTTTAAGTAAGTCTAGAATATAAACATTTTTTGATGAAACTACACATTGAATTGGTCATCTCTGTCTGAAGTACATTTACTTTGTTCAGGGCACTTTTCTATAGAACACTGCTTAGTCTAGGGAACAAAGTAATGATAGAGTAACTTTGCTTAATTGGGAAAACTGTAAATTCCAGTCTGTCTTTGAAACATAGGTTTTCTACATGCTGAAGGGTGGGTCCACCAAAGGATGCAGAATATTGGAAAAAGGAAAGGAAAAGAGAAAAGGAATGGGAGAGGAAAAGCTGTGGCTACAATATGCAAAACCTTCACTAGAAGTGTCCTAGTCACAGCTTGGGTACACCAAAATTTCGTGGGGACCTTTACAAGTAGCTCATGTGATCTGGAGGATAACTGAAACCTAGTGTGGGCAAAGAGGAAAAGGATAATGGCTAAGCACGACGGTTTGAGGCTGCAAGAGAACTGAAGCCAGCTTACTAGAATACAGGAGGAAAAAAAAAAGCTCTTCTCAGACTTGGACATCCCCCTGGAGAAATGACAGCCCTGGTAGCTGCCTTCCCTTCTTGCTCTGCTGCAAGGATTTCATTGGATTTGCCTCGATGCACTCTGTATGAGGGTGCAAAATCAGCAGCTCATGGATTAGAGGTGATGTGAGGCAGGGAACATGCTTGCTTGCCTAAGGACTAACTTTTCTAAATGCAGATTAACCTTTGTTCAATGAACTATTTGATAAGCACATACACAGTAAGGCACTAATTATTTTTATGATATTTGAAAGTGTCACCTTGATCCATAATATTTTGATCCATAATATTTTATTTTTAATGCTAGTTATTTCACATTCCATCCAAACATAAGAATCATAATAGCTTGATTAATCTTATTGTTAATGTTATTAGTAACAAATGTTTTATTTTTTTGCAACTCATTATATCACAATCTAATGCGTAGACAATACCCAGCAGGTTCCAGTAGAACAACAGAGAAGTTTATTACTTTTATAGGAGAATATTTAACTTCATCATAAATATATGTTCTGACACTCAAGAGTTTCTCAGAACCTGCGCACTCTCAAAGCTACCTATTTAAATAACTAAATAACCTTAATCACATTTAGTTTTAGGAAGTGAATAAAGAAGCATTTTAATCATATGAATAGTTTAATTGAAGAAGCAAGTGTATTAATGAGATGCATGTGACTGCAAAACTGTAATTTGTTGTGTGGTTAGAATTTTATTCAGTACTTGGTTCTGGTTGCAGAGTAGACTCAACTGACCAAGCAGACCTGTCCTTATGAAAGGGCAGTACCACTAAATCAGGACAAATCTAGTCAAGCTCAAATGTCTGACTACCTTTAAACATTAACTCTTTGAAATAGCAAGTCCTAAACACTGTACACTTTAGAGCAAAGCTGTAGAATCTGTAGAAAGGCAGTATCTCTTCAGAGCCTCTGATACACTCAAGTCACAGTCATTCTTAGCTCTTTTCTGTGTTACCACCATGGGGTTGGTGCATATGACAGATGGTACTTTTCCAGTCAAATTCAGGAAAGGAAAATGGGTTGTAGGTCAGTGATTATGAATTTCATGTCAGTGCTTTTTACTTTGGAATATTACCTTTTCCCTGGTTTACTGATAAGACATCACAAATCCTGAGGATTTAAAAACACTCAAGAGTCAGTCTTTAAAAGAAGAAAGGAGAGGTCATTTATTAGAACAAGTAGTATCATACCAGCAAGTGTTGCCTTAATGATTTAAAATAAATGTACTCACCACTTTTTTTGCATCTATATTTTGTGATGCACTTGATTTCTGTTTTCCAAGGTTTTTCATGTAACTATGAACTTCTGAATCAAAACATTCAGCTCCATAAAATGCACTGCTCCAACCAGGGCTACAGCCATGAAAGTCAGGTAGATTAGGTGACACAGGATAGCTGTTTCCAGCTATCTTTATCATGGTCTCTTCCTTTGGCTCTTTGTTTTCTTTTGAAAAACCTGGTCCAGTGCAACAGCTGTTGCCTTGTAAACATTGTCCCTCTTTCTCTATAGGGACAGTGTTTTGCAGCCTCAATTCCTTTTTGAAATTATCTGAGGATGTCTCATCAAAATCAATTTCAGGTAATGATGTATTTATCATAGGCTCAGCCTTCACATCAAAGGTTTCTTCCCCTTCTCCTGAAGAAGGATATGGGGAAAAGAAATAATGGTGATGTGCTGCAATGCATGCTTTGTTGAACTGAAGCAATATGCACACAAAACACAGTTATAAGACTACCCATGCCCTCTAACAGTGCTATTAGATGCTTATTTTGGCTCTGCACTTTCTTTTTCTCAGCTACACATTGTAAAATGATAAAGGTTAAAGACATCTCAGAACTACAAAGCAATAGTTAAGCAATACATTTCTGAAAATTTAAAAATATTTTCTGTGGATAAAGTATTTCAACAAATCACAGAAGCTTTAAAACAAAAGTTAAGTATGTCAGACTTGTGCATGCATTAGTAAAAAAGCTTATCTCTTGAGGTTTTTTTTTCCATCCATAAGTCTTGAAGCTTTTATTCCATTCATGGAGGGCAAGAATACTTGATACAGCCAAAGGGAACATAGATGTTAAACTTTCCACTCCTATGGGACTCAGTCCATTGATCTATGATGGGACTTTCTGCAGTTATAACAGCTACTACCAACCTTAAGGGATTGAGGCAACAGTCAAAAGTTGGTATGACGCTGACAGGAGTTTTACACCTGCCAGAAGTCTCCCTTTTCACTTGAGCAATGCTCCAGGGCTTAGGTATGCCACCTTGGAGTCAAACAGATCTAAATTACCAGTGCAAAGAAATCACATGCTCTATGGGGAAGTCTGGCTCTACACTTGAAATCATTCTGAGCCAAAATGGAAAACTGTAACATAATGACAGCAGTCAAGTGCAAACTTGTAAATTTATGTTTTGCTATAAAAGTTAACAATATAGAGATATCAGCAGTTCTCTAAGGAACACACAGCTTAACTTTGCTCAAAATAGTGAAGTAACCAAGTTTAACTGCTGAAACTTGCTGAACTATCTTGGGGAAAAAAAATAAAGGAAATACTGATAAAGGAGCAACCAAATACAATCTGTCCATGAATACACCAAGTCTAGAAAGGGTAATGGTTTTGTTACAATCATGGGATTTAAACAGTCCCAGCTCAGTTTTGAGTACAGTTACTGAATGAGGGAATATTCTGTAAACTTTCAACAAAAAAGAACACCAGGAAAAATGCAAAACCCACACTGAAGAAATACAACAATCACTAATATAATCTCAATGACTTCCCTTAACTGGTGTCCTGTAACCAAGTTTGTGATCAAACAGCAAAATCATCTTGATTAACAAATCATTCAACCCACTGTTCATTTTTCTATCTTTAAAAAGACACTTCAGTGGATAGAATGGAACTGGAGGAATTCCTAGGAGAGAAATAAAGACCCTTGTATTTTGCCTGTTTGTTCAATAGTTAAAAATGCCCATTTAAAAACAAGAGCAATTCAGTTTCTAGATTTCTGTACAATTCCTTCCCATAGAATTTGTGCATAATTTTATTCACAATATATTTTTTTATTTTAATACTTTCTATTTTACTGTCTAGTTTTGTTTTATTTCTGATAGGTGAAAAAAGGATGAGATTTGTTGCACAGTCATCCTTCAGTGAATCCTCAACTTCTTCAGTAACACCTAAGGAGTCATAAGCATTTTCTGAAGTTCTTATCTCTTCCTAGCTAAACTTGTTTAGTTGTTTCGTGCTGACTTAGTGTGACTGCTCCCCTTTTTTCTCACTACTTTAAAGCATGCCACTAGAACGTATACTGGAGGAACATAAGAAAACTATATGTAGCAGTTAGGATTTTGGGAGCTTTTCAACAGACGGATCTGTGTGAATAAAAGTAAGTAAAAGTAAATGAAACAGGCATTCCACTTAATGATGTTTGTCTGTATGTAAGCTTTGTGAAAAAGACAACAGGTCCCCAAGATTTTGATAATGTTCACATTCACTGAAACTGTTCATAGATGAGAAGGTGAGAGTTTTCCTGAAGACACACTCAAAGTACTAATCTCTCAAAACTTGTATCATTGATAGATTCCTAGCACACACAAAGATCTAGAAACATGAAGCCTCTTCTCACCCTGTGTCTGATCACTGTTTGCCAAAAAGCTATCAGATTTCTTCAGATCTTGGAATACATTGCCACATTTGGAATCATCTGCTTCTGTTATGCTGAAAATACAAGAATAGGAAAAAAATGTTTCATATACTTATATATTTATAACAGTAAAATGAGATCTTACAAATTACCATCTGTGTGAAGGGCTTCATAGCATTTAACTGCTTCCTAAAGTTTGCATGTTCAGCTTCAGTTGTTATGTAATGAGAAAAAAAATATAATGTTCAAATGGACATTAAAGGAGACTGAGTAAGATACAGAGATTTTCTTTTACAACATTTGGCAAAATTCCAACAGAAGAATCAGAATCCATACAAACAGGAGGCATAAATCCCAGCATAATTTAGACCGGAAATTACTGCAATGGGAATTTTTCACTCAAGATTCAACCTCTGAATAACAGTCTGACTAAGTCATCCCTAGTAAGAATAATCATAACTTTAAGTCAAAGAAGGTAATGATTAAAAACTGTCTAAAGCATATGAAGTAAGGAATGTCTTAGAGGTATTCCAAGGCAGTTCTTGCATGTGATCTTGAGAGACAGACCTGTATTTTTATAGTAGATAATAAATCATGATTTTCTTTTCAATCCTACTTTCAGAAACGTAACTTTGTAACAAAAGTTCATGTAGAGAATGACCTCCTGGTATATATCAGTAATTCAGCTGCAATAGCTCAAGTTTCTCCTATTAAGAGTGTAACCTTCAGCCAATTGTCAATGGCTTCTTAAAAATCCCAACTGAAATGGGAAAGAGGCCAGCATGTCAAGGTCTGATACCTGGAGGTTGTAGTCTATTCTCTCTGAAACTTACTGTAAGGATTATACATCTTTTATCACTGAAGTTTTTCTAGACTGTATCTACCAAACTTCTTGGTCAAAACTTCCAATATGTAGCTTCAGACCATGACAGACAAAATCCCCATACATAACTTCCAAATATAAATTCATTACTGTTTATGATAGCTTTCAGCAAGTAGTTTTTATAAGCATACTACATTCAGATGCTGCAATAAAACAAGAATGTGTATTATCTTTCAGGTAAATATGTCATTGTAGATGAAATAATAAAAATTAAAAATTAATTAACCTGGTGTTTTCTCATGTAACTGACTACTTGCAAACTACTGACAGGAACACAGAGTCAAACTAAATCAGTTAAGTAAAACATTTCTATCAAAGATAAATTAAGTTCCTTTTTCTTAGGTGTCAACAGAACAAAAGGATGTATAAAGAACTAAACTAAAACAGAATGAGCAAACTGAACAGTAAGAACAATATTTTCCACTTCTGATTAAACAGCCTCTTTCTAACAAGACTATAAAGCTCTCCATTAATGGTTGAAAACAATATTGATCAGAATATGGTTTCCATTATTCAGATATCCTAAGACAGAGTTACACACAAGCTTAACAGAAAACATTTTCTGCTAAGCCATTAAGCACTATTTGCCATGCAGAAAGCCATGAAGTATCCAATAGACTGAGAAATTACCAGTTGGCAGGAAACAAGGATACCTGAAGAGAAGCAGCATATCCTTTCCTGCTTCTGGGAAGTAGGGAGAAAGAGCATTAAATTGAACTGTAAGAAGAAAAAGTTGAAAAATACCTACCATAAATTTGAAGGTCTTTCTCCATTTACTACCTGATAGAGATTCTCCAGTAACTTTTCATCCCAGTAGAGGTCACAAAATTTCTCACAGATTGTATCAGAGAACATACCAAACTTAATTTCCTTTAAGTTTAAAATGAAATTACCTTGTTTAAAAAGGGAGAAAGAAACAAACAAAACAAAGGGGAAAAAAAAAAAAAAGAAGAAAGATACATTAAAAGATAAATTAATGACAACATTCTTACACATGAATGATAATAATATACAAAAGAAAATACACATACCCATATCAAAAACTTCAACTCCATTCTCTAGATAGCCATCAAATGCAAACTCCTCTTGTATAAGATGAACCACTTCCTTAAGTAAAGTGTCCCTTGTTCTGTTGTGCTGGGGCAGGTCTTCAACATCAAAGAGATGAGAATTGTCTTGATTCACTGACGTGCATGGTATATGTTCTTGTTCAGTGAAAATACTGTCTACGTTGGTAGCACACTCAATTTGTTGGCTGTTGGTTTGAACAACTGGGTAACTTTTATCAAATTTGTTTTGTGTATTAGTAGTCTCACAGTTTTGCACTCTGCCAAGGGAGGCATCATTTTCTGTTTGCATGCTCATTTTATAGTTTGCAATAGTACTTGAAAGTAGTACTGGCAAACTATGACAGCAATCATAAGCAATTCTTGAACGAAGAGGTTTATTTGGTATTTGCTCTGATACAGCTAAATGTACTGGTACAAATGTCAAAACTCTTTTCTCCGAGTCCTGTTTGAGAATGATGTTATTTATATGAAGAAAATTTGGAGATGTAGGACAAGGTAAGGAGCTGGAAGAAACTTCAGACAAAATGCTTTTTCCCTTGATAGTATGTGATGAATCAGATGGTGATGGCAACGTAACTACAGAAGTAAAAGCATCGCCTGACTTTTGCTCTTCTGAAGATATCTGGGATGAGCGGCCTAGAACTTGTAAATCACACTCGGGTATTTCAGGTAAAGTTTCAACAGCATTTGTGTCCTCAGTATCATAGCTTTTAGAATCTTCTATATATCCTGATCTTTTGTAGTGCACATATTTTTCTTTTCTTGTTTCTTTCTTGAATTGTTCAGAAACTGGTGTGTGAGTCTCTCTGAAAAGAAACAAAGATTTTTTCTTTTTTTTTAGGAAAATTACAGTAGATTTATGAATGAAGTCCCAGGTTTAACTTATTCTGCTTCAGGATATACTAACTTTGTTGTGTTTGTATTTTGCTGCAGAATAATAGGCTTAAAATGAGTTGCAGGAGAGGTGAATGCAACAGGTAATGTAGCTTTCTCACAATTTAGAGAAATCTGGTGTGGTACTGGTCCTTTAACAGCTACAAGTTTACTTTCATTGGTAATAGGCACAAATCCTAAAAACAAAAACACAGTTAGAAAGATGAACAATGTGTAAAATATAAATGTAAGATAAATAACAATCAAAATAGATGGGGGGGGAAGTGTACCAGACTAAGAAAATCTGACGCAAAGAACTAAACTCGAGAATACTAAAACAAAGTAAATATGTCAGAGACTGAGTGCTTACCTAGACTTGACTCTGAAGGGTCCCTTTCATGTCTTTCATTTTTAAATTCAAAAGCGACATGATCTTGAGACAAGATTACTTCTTCCTCAACAGCCTGACAACACAAATTGAAGTCCAAACTAATTTTTTAATTTCTGCTCAGCACAGTAATCCAACTCTCATATAAACCACGAATGTTGCAAAACAACAATCTAGTCATGCCAACATGGAGAATTAAGAAAAGTGACATAAAAGTATCTAAAGAGTGGTAGAACTGTTTGGAAATCTTGGTAATCCTGTGCTTCTAACCAGAACTTTTAGGCAATCAAAATTTTGAACAAAGTAATTTCCATGGATTAACTGAATGCTGCATGCATTATATACACATTTGAAACAAATGGAACACAACTACTAGATACTAATGTCTTCTGTTCTATGAAGGGTGGTAACTGAAAGATTTATGAAACTAAGTCACTGGTTCTTCACTCATCCAAACTGTAGAGTCACGGCACCAAAATCTGGGGAGTGAATACTCCAACAGCACTAACTATAAAAAAGCATCATACTTACAGACGACTTGAAAATAAATAAGAAAAGAAAAGAACTATCAAATAAACCAAGAAGAAATCTAACTATACTTGCAGGCTACAAAAATCTTACTGGAATACAATTTACCAAATTAATTGAAAAAAATGTAGAGAATTAAAAAAGGTGTCACTCTTACCTTATAGATAGATTTATTCAACAATGCTAAAATATTTTTGCTGTTTATGCCTTGTTCAAGTAAATAATGATTGCATGTCTTAAAGAAAAAATAAATCATAATTTTCAGTCAGTAAACAAGTTTTCAATCAAGTAACGTATTCTTGGACAAGGACAAAGTCAAGACAAAATAAGTCAGTTAGAACTAAACTAAGTTTAGTAAGTCTTATGAATCTATTCTGAATACCTTACTAACAATTTCAATACAAATTAGAAACACATCCCTTCGTGTTCCTAGGGAGGTATCTGTTCTGGTTCGAGTGAGAACAGAATGAATTCTGTTCAGTGATTTTACTTCTCAGCTCAGTACTTCTAACTCACTGCACTGTCTGAAGTTAGCAGCCTGTTTTCACAGACAGGGTCTGCTGCTGGCAGTGATAACACCCCGTGCTCAGAGTTAGAACCAAAGGTTGGTGTGCAGACCGAGGCCACTGCTGGATCTTGTGCACCACATTGGGGGGTGCAGGAAAGTGAAAGGCAGCACCTGCAGGGAGAAGCGGACAAGGCAGGTGACCCCAAACTGACCAACGAGGTATTCCAGCCCATGTACCTCATATTCGGTATAAAGCAGAGGGATCTGGAGGGGCTATAGGTTTTTTTTGTTAGCTTGCTAGTTTTGTTTGCTTGCTAGCTTGCTTGCTCAATTGTACTCTTTCTGGGGGATCCCATGCTCTTCTCGCCTCTTGGCCCACTTTGCCAGCTTTGCTTGGCTTGGCTCAGGTCCTCTTTCAGTTCCTTCCTCGGAGCATCCCAGGACTGTCCGTTCTGCCTTCAATCCCAATCGGTGTGTTGCTGAATCCAGTACCAGAATCCAGCTCCTGAACACAGCTCCCATCTGCTGTGGGGCCCAGCTTGGGACCCCCCCGCTCCCTGCTCTGCAGCACCAGTGGTGATGGTGATGGAATTACCAAATTATGGTTGTGTTCCATACTGGTTTTGTATATATTTATACATATTATATTTATTATTATAATCATTAAATATTATTATATTTGTATATATTTGTACATAATATATTTTTTATTATTATTATTATAATCATTAAAGCTGTTCT
>JANHFX010000394.1:74791-100468 GCA_027560015.1 Chloroceryle amazona | reverse complement strand
GCAAGAGAATTCCTGGCTAACACCTTTCCTGAGAGAGCTAGGACGAGACGTTTGCCCTTTTAGCTCCGGGGCTCCCTCACCTTATCTGCTGCCCCTCCCTCCCGCTACAGGTGCGAGGGCAGCCACCCACCCCTGGCACTGGTAGAGCCCAGCTGAGAGATGATCGCACTCCTCAGCAGGGCATGACTACTCCTTCCTCTCCTGCAGCCATCTCTCTGTCTGGCAGGAGGTCTCTAGCACTGCCTCTGCCCCTCTCTTTGCTGCGTTGTGGGTGCTGCCAGGCTTCAGAGGAGCAGGTTGTGGGCTGGGGCTGCAGGATAGCAAAAAAAATGTGATGGGGCAGGGCACAAATCACCCAGATTTCTCCTTGCATAGGGTATTGATAAGCTTAATTTTCTCCTGTTTAATGAGGTTCATGGCATGAAGGCTGAAGGGCATCTTCCGTGCTAGCCCAGCCCTTGGCTTGGACACAGAAGCCCAGGGACCCCAACAGTTGGGCATGGATGTGTGCACTCTGGGGAGGTGCTGGTGCCTGAGCCCTGCAGTATGTCACAGCTTTCAGAGGGGATCAGTCCCAGACCTGGAGTCCGAGTAGAGGCAGAAGCAGCTGAAATGTGAGCTTTCCTTTTGGTTACCTGCTGCCTCGGAATTTGGCAGGAAGGTAGGGTCAAGCCCATATTTTGGGGAGAAATGCCAGAATTGGGTCTGATTGATGCCATACTGAGATGTGTGTCAGTCAGGTGTTGTTCAGCCCAGACAGCCTGGCTAGTCCTGTTCCTCTCAGGCTCTTGCTTTTGGCACAGCAGGCTACCTTTACACCTCTCTCAAAGGTTTCCAGAGCCTAAAAGCATCCCTCCTCAAGTGAGTCACCCCCATCAGGGAAGATCTCTGCAGCATGTGTAATGCATAGGAAAGGCCTGAGGGATGAGAAACAACCTTCTGGTCCAGATCTTACTCTCTGTTTGTGGCCAGAGATCTCTTTATCCATTGCCTGGGTATCTCCCTCTCTTGTCATAAACCACAAAACCCCCTGTGGAGGATAGGAGGCAGCTCTGCTCTGTGGTTGTAGTGGTGGCAGATGCAGCCTTGTATCACAAGAGAACCTGAGAGAATGGAAATGACAGCTCTGCAGCTGGAGCCCAAGTGGAAGGCAAGACCTGGTGCTGGGTGCCATGGCTCATTGTGTCCTCATCCCATGCCGAGTGTGGGATGGCACTGAGGGGATCATGAAGCTTTGTAAGGTGACTGTGCTGGGGCTGCACAGCAGTGGGGAATAAGCAATTACTGCTTTCAAGAGGGAGCTTCTGGATTCCTTCGTCATGAGGACAAGCTCAAGGGCCTTTCCCATGGTACATAGGTCCTTGGCACTCCTGGGGTTGTGTGAACTCAGCAAAGGTTATTCAGCTGCTGAGACATGCTTTCTTTCCTGACCATTTGAGTTGGAATTCCCTTTTATTTCCCAGCTGCTCAGTCTGCACTAATGCCTGACTCACCACAAAATGCTATTGCAAAGCAGTCTTGCATCAGGGCTGTTGCCCATTAGCATGCCCATCTGAGTTGTCTTGTTCCTGTCCTATTTGGTCCTTCTCTGTCCCTTTGTAGCATGCCAATATACCTCTTTTTGATATCTCCGCCCCGCCACTGGAATTGCACTGTGAGTTCTGCATATTACTCATTGCTGCCTGATTCCACCTGCTGATTCACCCTGAACTGTTGCGTGCATATATATATTATTTCCTTTCTGTTTTAATGAATAAGAAAACTCTCTTGCTAGGTCCCAATTTAACTTTTGGGAGCAGGGACAAATGTAAAGGCCACAGATGCGGAGAGGGATAAAGGGCTTGCTGGAGAAATTGCAAATAAGGAGGCAAAAGGGGATTTTTTTACCAGAGGCAGCCTCTGAGAAGGAGTTAATGTAAGGATAAGCTGAAGTGAACCGAATGATCTGTGTCACTTGACCAAATCTCCTTGCTGCCAAATAGCAAGGAATGGCTTGGCCATTTGCAATGACCATCACTGCACCAGGGCATTGTTCTGATTTCCAGCCTTTCTTTGAAGGGTGGGAAGGTGGCTAGGACCATGCGGCTGAGTCCGTGATGCAGGCAGCTGACTAAGGGGGACCTGGCACAGCACTGCTCACCTCTACTGCCTTTGTCTCTTGTTCCCCATTCCTTGCCCTCCACCTGGCTACACATCAGTTGATCTCTCCCGCCTCTGTGCCACCTGAGCGGCTTTTGCTACCTTCCTGCATTCAGCAACACATCTCAGACATGTTGGCTGTGTGGCTGCAGGCTCCAGCTGACTGGCCTCTCTTTTCTGAGAAGCCCCACTGATGCAGTGAAGATATGCAGGGCTGGGCTGGATGCCATCACTGTCATGCTTCTTTCCTCAGCGAGAAGGAGACCTGTTCAATGTTTGAAGGGACAGTGAGCTGTTCCTGGAAGCAAGCACTGGGATGCCTGTAGATAAACAGTGGGTAGCATTTCTTTGAGGGCTTCAGCTAACTTGCTATAAGGGAGTTGTTGTCAGGTATTTGATCTTTGTATGAAATGCTGCCTGACTGTGGCCTTTAATTCATTATGACATGTGGAATGAAACCTGTGGCCTTGGCTTTATTTGTATCTGTGTGTGGCAGTGGCCCTTTGTGCAAGATAGCTGGTGAGTGCCAAAACCTTGCATGGTGGCTTGTAATTGCTGGGTTGCTGGCCAGCAGCCGTGCTGCAGAGTGGCTGTAAATCACTCTGGTTTCAGCCCCCACTCCCGCACCTCCTCCCCTGGAGAGAAGAATGGTGATGGTCTGCGTGTGCGCATGGTGCCTGCAGAGAGAGGAGTGGGGGCAGAGGGGGAGTGTGTTTGAGCCAGAATATCAGCACAGCAGTGTCGGAATTGCAGCTGATTGCCGTCGCCATTTGCCTGGGACAATCCTGCTGTGTTCTGCACTGGGCAGGTGCCTGCCTGCCTGGGGGACTGAGCCACACTGCCCAGAGCAAGTGACCCTGTGGATGCTATCCCCCTCCAGAGCAATCCCATTGACTATCCCTTCCCCTGTTACCCAGACCAAACGACCATGACTGAGAAGACCCAAGAACCTCATGTGGAGGAAGATGATGACGAGCTAGATGGGAAACTCAACTACAAACCTCCTCCCCAGAAAACACTGCAGGAGCTGCAAGAGTTGGACAAGGATGATGAAAGCCTCGCTAAGTACAAGAAGTCCCTGCTGGGAGATGGACCTGTGGTAGTAGGTAGGTCAGGGCACCCTGTTAGGAAGGGACTGGGGAGGTGCATCACAACAGTGTGCTGTGGGGATGGGGCAAGGTGGCCTCAAAGGAAGCAGGAGCTCATTTGACTAGGCACTGCTTCTGCTGGAGGACTGGGGATGGGCAGGTGGAGAAATGCATATAAAGGAGGCAGGGAGGATGCTCTGAGCATTAGGAGTAAGGTTCCAAGGAAGTGTTAGCATTGGAAGGGGACTTGTAATGGGAGGTCCGTGGGCCTTGGAGGTCTCCTGAAGGGTCAGAAACATGAGGGGACCAGCCTATGCTGAAAGAGGGTCTTGCTGCTCAGAATGATTTTAAATGAGGACTCTCCTGTAGTGGAAAGACCTCCTGTATGTATTGGGATGGAGGCTAGAGGAATCCATGTTGAAGGACTGGAGTAGATGCATAGTCCTACCATGCTAAGAGAAGCCTGTCATTACTGGGTGCTTCATGAAGTGCAGTTTCTGTGTGGGAAAGCAACCTAATTTCTTCAGTGTCATTTCCCTCCCCGCTGTGTTTAATTGTGCAAGCTGACAGCTTCCTCTTGACTTTTCTACCTCCAGACCCAACAGCTCCCAATGTGGTGGTCACCCGACTCACCCTGGTATGTGATTCTGCTCCAGGACCGATCACTATGGACCTTACAGGTAGGTACAGACTCCTTGTGCATGAAGAGGAACAAGCAAAGGCCCTGGCATGCTTCAAACTGAAAGGGAATTTGTTCTTGGGATGCTACAGTATGTTTTAGACAAAATTTTAAGGTATACACATATGAAAAAGAAAAGGAGAGGTAACAGAGGAAAATACTGAGGGTCTTGTCTTCATCTAGACTGCCCTAGGAGCTCCTGCCTTCTCTTCTTATTTCCTTTCAATGAGGCCTCATGGGCACAAGGGATGTACATGTGTTCGGGTTACAGGCTGTTCTGAAACTTCAGAATCGAGCAATACTGCAGTTCCGGGACCTGGGGAGAGAACCAGGCTTCACCTTATATGGGCTTTTCTGCAGAGAGAGGAAGTTGGGCCCAGAGAAGCAGAGAGGCTTCCTGTTCAACAAAAACCATGAAGAGCCCTGCAGAACCTGGGCAGCCTTGCAAGCTGGGAAGGAGCTGTGACACACACTCTGCTCATGCAGGCCAGGGCTGGGCACAGTTGAAACACACACGTGCTCCTGCAGATGCCTAACGTTGAGTCTGTGCATAAACATCTTTGTGTGTATGTGTGCAGACCTGTGCTTGTTTAGGCATTATCTTCATAGATGTGGACACAGGCACATCGTACACCCAGGCATTTCTGTGTATGTGCTGTCCCAGTGCAGTTGCTTATACAGACTTCTGCCTGCACATTTTGCAGGTGTGCCATCCTTCAAAGAGATGCTTATCTCCAACACCAATCCCAGCCCCATCCCACACCACATGTGGTCTCTTCTTGCTGTGACATCTCTAACTAATGGCTTCATCCTCTCTTTACAGGTGATCTTGAAGCACTCAAGAAGGAGACCTTTGTATTAAAGGAAGGAGTGGAATACAGAGTAAAAATCCACTTCAGAGTGAGTTTTTTTCCTTCCTGTTGCTTTTCATCAGTTGCTCAGTCCAGCCAACAGCAGTATCAGAAAATTAGAGTCAGGCAGCATGCCTGCCCAAAAGCAGGATGCTTGTAAAGCTTCTCCCTAGCTTCAGGTGTTGCTCCACCCAACAAGGGACCAGCTCTTTGCAGGAAATTGCTTCTGCTTGCTCACTCCTTGGAGAAGTTGCTTTCTGTCCACCCAGATTGGAGTGGTGAACAACAGGTGATTTGGAAGCCAAATGGGTAGTTTTGGCTGAGTTTGGCTTGGCTTTTTAGCCACCAGAAAACTTTTACTTCACAGAAAGTTGTAGTGGACAGGGAGGTGAAGAGAGAACTGCTTTCAGTGAAGTATTGGTTCAGTCAGCATTGCTGGGCTTCATGTATGCATAAAAAAAAAATTAACAGTGTAGCATTTGGCTGAAGATATCAGCGTTCTTCTGGGTCAAGATATACCCAAATAGACTTAATTTCTCCCTCTCCCTTTAACCAGTGTGTCAGCCATTTCTTCCATTTCCATACGAAAATGAAACTTGGCCACACTGCAGTGTGGCATCTAGCACTCAAGTGATCATCTCCACACACTTGCTGCAGACAAAGCTGGCTTTGGCAGAGAAGGCAAAAAGGGATGCAGGGTAGCACTCCTGAAATAGAGGAGACAAAGTGTTAGTGTTGTGGTTTCTGTAGGAAAGATTTTCCCCTCTGCTCTGAGGCTGTCTCAGAGATGAGTTTGTTCCCAGAGACACCTCTAGCTCTCCTTTGTGCTGTGAAATATTTCCATCTGTATCTGAGCCCTGTTCACAGGAGATGCCAGGAGCCAGACAAGTTATTCTAACTCCCTCTCTGAGTCCCAACACTGCTGAGAGCTGGCACCGTGTGAATTCTCCCCTGGGATATAAAAGGATCTGATTGTCTTGTTTCCAGATTGAGTGGCGCTATTGGGAGGCGGTGTATGCTAGAGCAGGACAGAAAGGGATACATCCAAGCTATCCATGGGATATTTGAGGAAAGATTATTGACAAAACTGTTCCTCTGTCCCTCGAGGAGAAACTTGTGACCTCTTCTTGGAGCTTAGAGGGCAGCTGGAAGTGCTCAGCTAATCTTGCCCACCCATTTATGCTGGAGACATGACTCTGGTCACCCATGTCTGGTTTTCAGTATGGAAATTATAAATCAGGAACTCCCTGTTTCACTTTTTCTTTTTCCTCATCAGCTCATCTTGCAAAGCTTACTGATGTACTCTAGTCAGCTTCAAAGTCAGGGAAAGGATGAGGAAGTGAAGGAGAAGCTGTAAGTCTCCAGTTGCCTCTGAAGTCATGTTAGCATTCACCACAATATGTCTTGTGATGAGCCTTTGAGAGCAGTGGCTTGGGGAGCCAAGATAGGTACATCTCTAAAGAGAGAGAAAACCAGCAGATACAGTACCAAAATCCTTCCTGTGACACTTATTTTTGGTCACTTCTTGCAGGTAAACAGGGATATTGTGTCGGGACTGAAATATGTGCAGCACACCTACCGGACAGGGGTGAAGGGTGAGTAAGAGCCCTTTGTGCCCTGCATACCAGTGGTGCTACCACTGTGTTCCTGAAGCTCTGAGCTGGGACAGAGCCTCCCCTGGTCCCAGGGCCCCCTGTGCTGCCACACAGGATGCAAGACTTCTCAGCAGAGTGCATTAGCCTAAACTTTGCATCACCCAGGCCAAATGTTTCCTGTTCTTGTGTGAACACGGTATCAGTCAGCTCTGGTATCTGTATGCTGCACCACTGTCTGCAGCACCAAAGTCCCCAGAGACACTGCTAGACTGCTTGCCACATATTTTCTCTCCATACAGAGCTTTTCACCTCCCCTCCATCCCACCTAGAGTAGCTCTACCTGTGTGGAGCTTCCCATCACCTGAAAGCCCTTTCAGATGCACTTGGTAAATTTCAGAGCTGCTCTACAAAGCTTCCTGCTGTCTGAAGAGCCCTGTGTTTGCCCATGGCCTCTCCTCTTTGGGCAGTGCTGCCCTGCCTGGACAAGACAGGAAAACCCCATTTTGCACACACACACCCACACACACATATATATATCTCATGTGCATTTTTGCATGCAACCAGCTCCAAGGCTCCAGCATCCCATTCAACACACATAAGTGGTGTCTTTTAACCAGAAAAGAGGAGTAGCATGGGATCAAGAAAGATCTTGAGCCATATGCTGGGTGTACCCATTTCCTCCTAGCAGAACATACATGTGGGAGGGTACAGACCGACTGCCTGTTCATCTGCTTATCCATCCATTTATCCTTCCAGCTGTCTTTGTGCTTCACTAGCCCACTTTTTCTACTGAATCTGTTCACCTTGCTGACATGGACCATCCCTTTCTTTCCCTACTATCTCTTTTCCATCTGTGATCTGTGCTCATGTTTGTGTCTTCTTTCTTTTATCATTTGGCACCTGAAGGGCTCATCCCTTTTGGGTTGTTTTTTTTCCTAGTGGACAAAGCCACATTCATGGTTGGCAGCTATGGGCCACGGCCAGAGGAGTACGAGTTCCTGACGCCTGTTGAGGAGGCTCCTAAGGGTATGCTGGCTCGAGGCACCTATCACAACAAGTCCTTCTTCACAGATGATGACAAGCATGATCATCTCACCTGGGAGTGGAACCTGTCCATCAAGAAGGAATGGACAGAATGAGTTCACCCAGTTTGCCTTCCCCCTTCCCATCCCCTTCCCTCCTGCACCAGTTTCCAGGTGGGCCATGCCCACCATGCTGCTCCTTCCTGCCACCATGGCTGGCCACAGCCCTGGCAGCCCTTCCTATGGATGCTGGGGCTCTGTGTTAGCCTCGGTTGATGCACAGGCCTGCAGGTGGCCTTTGCTGCTTCTGTTACACTGAAAATAACCCACCTGTTCTAACCACTGCCCCATCGTGATACATAATGGGTTAAATTGGGAAGCCTCTCCCTCTCTCCCAGTACTTCCTCCTTCTGCCTCCACCTTTCCTGTTCTGATTCCAGTCCCTGAAGTGCCTTTTCTAGGAAACAAGATCACCTGGCAGGGCGGACTGGTCCCTGAAAAATCCCCGAGTTACATTTGCCATGTTCTGACTTATTCCAAATGGTTACTTACCTCCCGTGGTGGCCTCCTGGTCTGTATCTGGTGCCCTACCCTGTTTAAATCCATCCTTGTGCAGGCAAAACCAGTCAGGGGGAATGCAGCTAGATGCTGTAACAAGACTTCAGTGTCCCAAAAATAAAAGCAGTTTTTCTTCTTTTCTGCATGTGTCACATTCTTTCCTAGAGTATGTTTTTCAGTGAGGTGTTTGTGGAGAATGTGTTACAGAAAGGCTTAAAGAATGTGTTTCATCAGGGGAAATAGCCCTCCTTCAAAATGTCAGCCTAACTATAGAGGCAAATTATTTCAGAGCTATTTCCTTTAGGAGTTCCATGAATCCTTCCCCTATCCTGTGATGGGATAAACTCCAGGGGTAGACAGCTTCCACCTCTCATCTGGGGTAGCAACTGAATGAGCAACTGAAGGGAGCTATAACATGGCTTCCTGTTTAATACTCTCTACAGCAGCTGTTCCCCATAGCTAGAGCCAATGCAAAAGCTGCACGGCTCAGTGGCTGCCCTGCTGGCCAAGCACAAGGGAGCTTTTGCCTCTGGGACAGCACAGGCAGAAGTGTAGTGGATCCTGCATGGAGGGGTGTTCTTACCCATCTGGGGTGCCAGGTCACACAGGAGCAGGGTAGCCAAGATGTCCAGTGCTGTGGGTGAGGGCATGCTGGTGGCAATGTTGGTGAGGCTCTCAGAGGATACTGCCTGCACAGCAGGGAGGGGATCTCTCACAGCCAGGCAGTTATCTCGGGAGCTGAAGTCTTCATCCCAGGCCAGCTGCTCCCTTCCCACTGCCCCAGGAATGACTTCAGCTGCTGACGTGTCTCTTGCTGAGGAGACAACCTGAGCAGGGTGGCATGGCGAGAAGGCAAGCTGGCACCATGGGCACCTTCATCTTCCCGTGCCTCTTCATTTTCCTGTTCACTGAGAGCTCGCCAGCAGGGTGTGCTGGAAATGGTGGCTCTGCATCTCACAGTAAGTGATCTTTCCTCCTGGCTCTGGGGAAGGCTGAGTCTGCCATGGGGACTCCTCTTCACCCAGTGTGTGCTGCACAACGCTTGCATCAAGCTTACAGGAACTGTGTTTGGGTGAGCTTGTAAAGAGTGGGATGCTTATTCGCATGTTGGGGGGAGACTTTGAGCTGTTCTTTGTGTACCCTCTGTCCAACACTAATCTCTCCAGGCACAGCTGGCACCTCAGAGAAACCTATCCTGTTGGACAACATTGCAGATGCTGAAGCTTTCATCAGCGATAAGGAGGTGGTGGTCCTTGGATTCTTCCAGGTGTGTTCCCAGCACCTCCCCTCTCCTAGCTGTGAGCCCTGTCCCTCCCTGACAAAAGTGTGGGGCTGGATGTGGTGTAAACACCTTCCAAAGGTAGCTCCTGTCCCAGAGGGTGCTGGAGCTGTGACAGGCATGTGGAGGGATAAGGAGACAGGCCATACAGAGAACACAGGGAATTTGGTCTGTGTGTGGAAAGGGAGGTGGAGCAAGGAGGAAGGTGAAGGAAGTTGTAGGAGCCTTAAAGTAGGAGAAAGAAATGCTGCAGGAGAAGCAAAAGAAAAAATGTAGATGGCAGAGAAACAGCATTTATGGGGGGTGAGTGGGAACATCGGTTGTTTGCTTTAGTCAGCAAAGATAGAGCAAGGCGCTGCCTGCATGACAGGGATAAGGAAGCCAGGGCAGAGGAAGCTGGTGTAGGTCCTCTGAAGTCCCAGAGGGTTTGGGCTCAAGCGGCAGCCTCCTCCCAGGGGTAGTGTAGGCCTGGTTTCTGACCTGCTGGTTTGTTGCCCAGAGTTAATACCCTTAAGACCTCTGCATCCCCGTGTCTAAATTTGATTGAATTAAAAGGTGAGTGATGGGTATGTGCCCCTCACTGACAAAATGGCATGAATATTTTTCCTTAGGAAACAAGACAAAAATAGTCAATGAGTTAGAGCACCATAAAATAGATGCCTCTTTGTCAGGATCCTCATTACTTTTTAAGGTCCTCAAGTTGCACCTTTTTCCTCTTGACTGCTGCCCTGGGCTTCTGTTGCCCACACACTGCCTCATGGCTTCTGTCAGAGAAGAGTTAAGCCTTTCAAAATTAATTCCTTGCTGCGAGCTCCTTCCTCCTGCCCTGTGCAAGGGGATGGAGGGCAGCATAGGGAGGGTAGCATACACTTGGTATAGGGCAATGGCATCTCACAGCCCACCACTGAGTGAGGACCGATGGTGCTGCCTATGCAGTGTGGGCAGCAACAAGTGTGCAAGCGCTGGAGGCTTATGCCCCGCAGGCCTTGCTTTCCACTGATCACACAGCACCAGTCGCCTTGCCTTCTGCGCCTGCAGGCATTCAGAGCTCCTCAGGGGCTGCTATTGCAGCGCTACAGTCCTGCAAACCAGCCAGGCAATCTGCACACCCAATCTGCACACCCAGAACGAAAGTGCTGAGAACACCTCCTTCCCCCCATGGTATCTGGCGGGGCTTGTGGCAGGGCTGTACCCAAGGCACAGAGCCATCTGCACAGCTACGGCAGGGACTGTGGCTTCTTTCTGAGTAAAGCAGCATGGGGGCATAACCACTGGTGTCTTGTGCCACTGTAGCCTTCCTCCCACTGCAGGATTTCATTTGTCAGTCAGATGGGAGGCTGCTGCTGTGTGGCCCCGGCTGCCAGGAGCACGAGGCAGCAGGCAGCGATGTGTTGGGCATTCAGTGCCTGCAGCACGACAGGGCTGCATTTAAACACTAGATAAAGATGGATGTGTGCCATGACGGTTTGTGTTGGGCCCTCTGCCTGAGAGTATATTCATGCAAACAATGTCTGTGTCCTCTGTTCACCATAAATTATTCCTCTGCTCCAGCCCTTCAATTCACTGCAGTATGCAGCTCAGCAAGCTTCCTGTATAATGAGCATGGCTGCCCTGACGGGGAACAGCATGGCATGATGGAAAACCAGCACACGAGCTCCAGAAACCCCTCATTTCTGTAAGAAAGGGCCATACTTGGCCTGATTAAACTCCAGCTTTCCCAGGAATGCTCCAAAACTCACTGAGGTTATTCCCACTTTCGGCTTTAGCACCTCACCGGAGCCATGTCGATGAGCTGGCATTTCCAAAACAGGTCATCAGAGTTGTTTTTCTTTTGAATGAAGAAAAAAAATTGTTTTCCATTCTCTCTGGGCTCACAAACAGCTGAGCTGACAGTTTAAACTAAAAAGAAAAACAAACCAATTTCCAAGCCGAGACTGTGTGTATATATACATATAAGCTTGCTACATCCAGATTCTGGGTTTCTACGCTCCCTTCTGAGAACTCTAGGACTTCGGATCATTACTCTGTCACCTGCGTGTAGGGACAAGAAGTGAGGTTCCAGAGAAATGGAAGGCGAGATTCCCGCAGCGCCACAGCTGGCGGGGGTCTGACAGAGACAGCGTGCTTGGCCTCGCCGCCTGGCGACTTCCCCGATTTGGGGAGGGGTGGTGGTTGACAGGGCGGGGTGATCTCATCTCTGCAGTATCTCGGCTACGCCAGCAAGGTGACAACGAGGGAGAAGGACGCTTTAGCCTGGCACCCCGCGTCCTCCCCCGCCCTCTGGCTGCCCCTCCGCCGCCTCCCGGGGGGCTGCGGGGCGCGTAGCGGGGGGGGATACCTGCATCGAGAGGCGGCTGCTTTCTCCGTCCTGCCCATCTGCGCCGGCCCGCGTCTGGTAAGTGTGAAGAAGGGCGTTATGTGCAGCTGGAACAACTCGGGCTTTCAGAACGCGTTAGGAGGTAGATTTAGCTGAGAGACTTGCCTACCTTCAGTTTATTTACCCTAAAATGCTACTTCGTAATGCAAGTAGGATCATGGGCTTGTAAAAGACTGCAGCTGGCCAAAAATGCTGGAGAGCTTAGAGCAGGACCCTGCTAGCACGGAAGAGCCTGGTGAGGAAGAAAAACTCAAGATCCAGCTATTTCAACTGATGAGCTGTTAGAGAAGTGGTGTATGGTGAGGTTTATCTTTTGACCTTCAGAGCGTGGCTCAGCAAATGGGAGATTTAAACCCAACCTACACTTGGGAAATGAAGCGGGGGGGGTGACGGGGACACCCAACAGTTCTCGCATGCTTAGCTTTCGAAGAAAATTCTTCTTGGACTGCTAGTGTGAAACGGCTTTGCTCCATCTTCTGTAGCTAAATGCAAGGAATGCTCTGTGGTTATCGAATAGATGTGACTGCTGAGGTATACCTGCCTGATGTGCCGAGGCATTGACTCGTTTGTCTGTTTAATATATGGTAGTTGTAAAATTATGTTAGTGTTTCTATTAAAATATGAAGAAAAAAATGCTGTTATTAGTAACAGATTCTTGAAAGATGTTCAAACGTAATTTTTATATTTGGACTGAAAACCAAAAAAAACCCAGTGATTTAAACAGATGTTTTCTTAACGTTTTATGTGACACTAATAGAGTAAGGATGATGGTAGGTATAGCTGGACCTGTATCCTAAAGAGTATTGCTTTTGTGTCCCTTTACAGCTGTAGTAATTTAAATGTTACTCCCACAGCATGATGAAGTAAAAACTTGTGGAACTTTAAATGGGAGTAACTGCTTTTACATGCAGAAAGAGATGTTTTTTCATGTGGTGTTCCCCCCCCTTCTGCATAAACAGGATTAGGTCTATTTTGGATCAGAATATTTGCAATTACAAAAACTTAAACGTCTTTCATATGGTAATGGAAAGTCGGTAAGTTGTGTAAATAAGGTGTAGTGCAATGACAGTGTTGCAGCTGTAAGCAATGTTTGGGTTTGTTTGTTGTTTGGTTTTTTTAACCAGCTTTCCATGCTCTTAAACTGTGTTGAGGTATACCTGCTTTCCAGAACTATGCCCTTTTTTTTCTTGAAGTAGCATGTTTTATTCCAATCATTTCTGCTTGTAGCCTTCTAAATTTCAGAGTATTTGAAACTTTTTCAAATTACCTGAATAGGTGGGTTTTTTTTCTATTTCCCCTACCTATATGTGTCCTTTTTTTTACTAAATAAAATTTTAGGATTATACAAAGCTTCTAGAAGAGAATTTTCAGGGCTCCTTGTTGTTGCTTCTATCTATAGTTTAATAATATTTATTTTGAAATCTGACTTTAAAAATACTTTGTAGTGCACTGCAATTGATTTCTTTGGTCGAAGCCCCTGGTCTGCTGTCATTTTACTGTTTGCACCAGGAGAAATAACTTTAGCTGAAAAGCAAAGCAAAATCTATATTTCTGAAGTTCTGAAGAATATTATTTTTCTTACCCTTTGCAGCCATTCCCAGCTCCCTCACCCTGCAGCTGTCCCTGGTAGGTCAGTTCATGTGCCAGCTTGGCAACACTGGTTTGCTAGTGCCCATCTGTACCATGAGCTCTGGTCCTGGCACAGTGACATCTGGAAACTCCCTGTCACAGGATTGCAATTCCTGAGCCAGCCTGCGACGCAGGAAATGAGCTGATGGTGTCTCAGGTTCGGGACGAGACAGCTTCTCAACCTCTCACGCTGTGGGAAAGGTATGGAAGGGCTAGCTGGCACTTGGTACAAAATGGAGGAGAAGGAAATTCCCCTTCTGCAAAAGCTCTTCTGCTTCATCATCGTCTTCTAACTACTCCTGCATGGTACAAGTACTTAGATCGCTGAAAATCTGCTCATTAATAGGGTAACAGTAATTGAGAAAATGGGTATTTGTAGACAATGCATAAAATATACTGAGGGTAATGGTATTTCTCAAAAATAGGAGCTCCACCGACTATATCAATCCCCAAAGTGAAACTGTTGCATAATAAATGTATCAGTTAAACTTGTGTGTTGATGAATAAGAATTCGAGAATCTTCTTGAAGGTAAAATACATATATTTTATAGGTATTTAAAGTATATTTTTAATAAGCGAAAAACCCAAGGGAAGGCTTGTTCTGGTAAGCGTCAATATTTTGTACAGTGAAAACTTTTCAGGGAAGACCTAGTGGTTAACAGCTGAAATGGAAAAGCAGGAGTCGGGTATTGAGAGAAAGCAAACACCCCATATGAACACATAGGAGTAAGAGCTAGAGAATTTGAAAAATGTCTAGCTGAGAGCCAAAATGGAGATCAGCAACCATAAAACATTAATAAGCTGTTTGACTTGCTAAAGACCATTACAGTGATAGATAACTAGGCATCTCCCATTAAACTGAGTATCAAACACCAGGCACCACCTGTTCCTCCCGCAAGCACTGAGAAAAAGCAAAGATGCAAAGAATTTTGGTGGTGTGAAGGAGCAGAAAACGCCCCTTAAGAGTGGCTTTGCACTGGCTGGCACAGGATTTAACTGAGTTTACAGATTGAGACTGTGTAACCTATTTGTCACGCTGAAAAACTTGAGCGTCTTAAGGGACTACAAGGCCATCATAATATTTCATCTGGAAAGAGACTTAATAGGTAGCGCTGGGATTGTTAAATGTTGCTTATTTAAAGAATGCACTTCTTCTGGAATCCAACCTTTTTAAATGAACTTTAGATGTGAAAGGATGTTTTTGTTACTTCAGACATCATGTTTGTCTCAGAACCACAACGGGTTGTAGCTGACAGGTCTGCAAGGTCCAGAAAGCCCATAGCGGTTTAACTGGCTGAGTGGTGCAGTGCAGACTGCACCTGAAAGGTTTAGATAGATAACTTTTAAATGATAAATTATTTTAAATAGATAACTTTTAAATGAAATTTTAGTTTTATCCTACCTTAAATGAAAAACTTAGTGTTACTATCAGCTTAGTTTTGGTTTGGTGCAAAGGTACAGTTTGGGGAATTTATTTTTTTTCCTTATGGGCTTAAAACAACCCTCAACTCTTAGCTGTTCTCTGTCATCTTCTAAAGATGTATAAATTATCTGTACTACTATACTAGGTTATACTAAATTTCCACTACATCATTCCCTCTTGAATTTGCACTTCTGTCATTCTCAATTGCAGGCATTATGAGTCCAGATGGGATTTCTTGAACCAATGTTTTTTTAAGACCTATTTTTTTTTCTTCTTTAGGTAAAAAAAAACCCAGCGAAACAAAAAACAACTTTAATGCAAAGAAAAATTCTTTCACTTGCAGCCAAAGGAACAGGTGAACTTAATCCAAGTCTAAAAAGAACACGTTAGTTAGGGAACACCAAATCTTACGTAGTTTCATTGTGGTACAGCATTACTTTATTTCCTGAAGGGCTTGCAATGCAGATGGCAGATGTCTGCAGGGTAAGCTGTGTTCATTGTTAGCTCCGCAAATAATAAAGGGATTACTCCATAAAACTGTCACTAAGTAACATTACCTTTACAGACCGTGGTAGTTTCCAGATATGACACTCTTCCAAGCTGTTGTTTTGAACAGCATGGCTAAAGCACTTTCTTAGCGGTTACCATTACCGAGTGTGCAGTAATTAAAGGTAATTCTAGTTTTGTTGCATTAGCAGTCCAGCTGGCATAATTTCTAAATAGATGTTAATGTTTGAAATACCTTGGGTCTAGCTAGAGAGGTGACATATTAAACATGTAGGTTAACACTTTTTCTAATGATATTTAATCTTCTGTTAAGTGGGGCTGCCCACATTAAAACCTGTATTATCTCCAACCTCATTATTCATAATACCTGTCCAGTGCTTCAAAGCCTTCAGTTGTAAATTGGTATAAGCCTGAAAACTCCACTCTACTGGAGAATACCAAATCGTAAACCAGTCTGAGGAATGCAGCAAAAATAAACTTCAGCATTGAAATAATTCAGAATTCCCAAAGACTGCATTTTCAAAGATTCTTATTTGTAGGTTTTTTCCATGTATTTTTCCATGATGAACAATGTCTTTGATTTCCCACGTCCATGTGTTATTACACTCTTACTGTGCTTTTACTTGTTGCATTTTAACTGGCTTATTTGTGCATCCTCTTAAAGGAGAGGTTCTCTGTTAACTGTTTCCTTGGGTCATTATTACATCTCTCAGTAAGTTCTCAGTCACTGGAGTTGTGGCAGAGGCAAAATAAAACAAACAAGAATATAATCTAAGAATATATTTTGATGTCACAGCTGCAGGTAAAGTTTTGCCATCAGTGGAGTTGCAGTTGTACATAAAGAGCATGATACAAATGAATTATCACAGTACCTAGTTTTTAATAGCCAAACTTGAGTGAAGCAAAACATTAGAACTGTCAAGTCACATCAGCCATTATGCATTTGCTAGAATCATAGAATGGTTTGGGTTGGATGGAACCTTAAAGATGATTTAGTTCTAGCCCTGATGCCATGGGCAGGGACACCTCCCACTAGACCAGGTTCCTCAAGGCCCCATCCAAACTGGATATGAACACAACCAGTGATGGAGCATCCACAGCTTCCCTGGGGAACCTGTTCCAGTGACTCGCCACCCTCAGAGGGAAGAATTTCCTTCTTATTTCCAATCTAGATCTATCCTTTTCTAGTTTCAAACCATTACTCCTCATCCTATCACTACAGGCCTTTGTAAAAAGTCCCTCCCCAACTTTCTTGTAGGTCCCCTTCAAATACTGAAAGGCTGCAATAATGTCTCCCTGGAGCCTTCTCTTCTCCAGGCTGAACAACCCCAACCCCCTCAGTCTCAAGGGAGGTTCTTGAGCCCCCTGATCATCTTCACAGCCCTTCTCTGGACCTGCTCCAACAGATCCATGTCCTTGGGCTCCAGAGCTGGACTCAATACTCCAGGTGAGGGCTCATGAGCATGGAGTAGAGGGGCAGAATCACCTCCCTCAACCTGCTGGCCACCCTTCTTTTGATGTAGATGTTTAAAAACAAAAAGATACTGCACCAAATGAAAATGCACTGCCCAACTCATGTTCTAGATAATTGATTTGAGTCTTCTTAGCTGTGACTAGATAAAATACTTAATCAGATGGCTACCTTAAGCATGCTGAGTATTCTTAATTTAATATGGCATCGAAAGAGCTTTAAGGTAAGCAGGTGCTTGCATTGCCTTGCTCAAAGACTCCTTGGAAATGGGCAGAACTCAATAGTTTCTCAAGGCTTAGGAACTAAAGATGAACCAGCTTGATCTGTTAAAAAATTTGTAGCTTAAAATAGTTCATGAATAGCCTGTTCAACAGGAGGACAAAGGCAGAATTATATATTGTGGTACTGATGATGAGTAACTTTGGCTTTTCTTTGAATTTATTATTTCTGAAGATTGTGTTTAAACTGAAAGGCATGCAGGTAGATCCTACATCTGTTGAAAATAAAGCATTTTATCTTTGATCACATTCAGTGGAGATGGCTGGACTGTGTGGGGGAAAAAAAAAAAAAAAAAGTTGTAATTCCTGTGTCAGTGTTCGCAAGGGGCACAGATACAGTGAAGGTCCCAAGCCTGTGTGTCTGCACTGGGCTTGCCCAGCTTCTGCATGTGCGAGTCAGCCTGCATCTCTGTTTGGCACATGTGTGCTGAGCGCGTAAATGGGTGGTTTCCTTTATAAAGTGATTTGAAACAGCTACTAAAAATTGTCTTGTTATCTCAATTGCTGCATGCTGCAGATGTCCTGGAATTAAAGCAAAAAGATGGTGCATCTGTCTTCCCGAAGGGCTAGGTATTTGCAGTATCTCCATACCTTATTTTTGGATATAATAGTCTGTGGAACAGTAACTTTGATCAGCTTACAGCAGTTTCAAGGGATGATCTGGATGTGTCAAACTTAACTTAGAAACAGAAATTTAACAACATCACTGCACAGCTGACCTCTTACGTGAGTGAACGTGAAAATAAGCAGCCAGAAATTCCTAAAATGCTGCCAGATGCCTGGAGAGGAGCTTTCCCAGCCTTGATGTCCAGCTCTCACTCTGTCCACTTCAGCAGGCTTTAAAGCTGCCTATAGCGCGGGAGAAAGCAGACTGTTCAAACACAGCAGTATTTCACATAACTAATACATCTCTTCAGAGTGAAATGAATTTTAGCCAGCCACTTGAATTTACTCTCTGTGCTCAGTAGAAAGTCTTTCATGATCTTTACTTGCTTGGGCCATGGGAGGGGGTACCCAGCAGGAATGTGTGGAATTGGAGGCTGGAAAAAATATGCTCGTCAAGCAGCATATTCTCCTGTTCTGTGCAGTTAGGTTATCTAAATGAAAGTGATTTCCCAGGACATCTGGCTCTGCACATGATCTAGAACAAATAGCAGAGGATTAATTTTTTGTTTGAGAAATGAAGGATTTAGCTATGTCTAGGGGAGGTGCTGTGCAGGGGGGCTGCCGTGGGTAGCATTCCACTTTGCCAAGCACTTTCTGCTCAGAATTAGCATTCATGCAATTAAATAGCTCAGCTGGCTGGGCGGGCTTAGCTCTCTGAGCACTCAGCAAAGGTATTGGGTGAGAAAACGAGTTAGAAATGTCCTCGTTTATCTGTCTTAATCCATATGTTGTGTCTTTCTATGTAGCTCAGTGCCTGTAATGCAAGCCTTGCAATTTGGACTTGGAATGTTGTCCGATAAATTCGGTATAAAAAAAGGTAACAAAGTTAGCCAAAACAGTTGTAATTAGCTGATTCTGTTCTTTAAACAAGTGTTGATTTATTCCTCTTAATAGTACATAATTAGTGTACCTAATTTCTTCCTCTTTCTCCTTCTCCCTCTGCTCCCTCCCCCATCATGTAACCTGGGAAACAAATTCTTATCTAAGGGTAATGTTTGACATTTCATGTTACTTATCAATATAATAATCTCCAGCTTACTTTCAAATCTTATTAAAACACAATTATAGTTAACATGGGGGAAATTGGCTGCTGTGAGCACCTCAGACAAGTTTTGATTTTGAGCCAAGCTTCTCAGTCACCTTTCCAGTGTTAATAGTTTTCACTTATTTATGTTTTGCTTGAAAAAGATAAGACTTAAGAAGAAAATCTGTAACGTCCTTTGTTTACAGCACAGTGCATTTCTTAACTGCCTTTGGAATTTGTGCCACTTGGAAGTATGAGCTTCTCAATCAGCAGCAATTAAATCCTGGGATTTTTTTTTTTTAAACTTGGGAAAAACATGTGGTTCTATTCTATCTTTTTAGTATCTGTAACAGTTCAGTTTGAACTTCTGAGAAAGACCTAGTCTACCATCCAGAAATTTTGACAGCTGTCTGCTGAAATGGCTTGATTTATTTAAAGAAATCCTTTTAAAATTATTTCTTCAAAAATACAAATATGCTTTGTTTTCAGTACTTGACCCCAGAGACTGTCAAATGCCTATTAATTTGACTTATATTTTTATTTTATCACTGACCATGTACATCATTTCACTCAATATTTGTTGAACAAAGGAAAGTCCTTCAAAATATTCCTCACAATGTGTGACTCCTTTCCCTGTGTTGTGAAAGATGATGATGAGAGAGGAGCCTTATTCATTTTCATCTGAAGTTATTTCTGAAGCATCTGAAAACATCACAGCTCTATAAACTTTGCTTTATTTGTTTCTGCAGGAACATTGCACATCCATCGAGAACTTGGAGCATGGCTATGAGCAACGTCAGTGACTCTGTGGTTCTGAGCAATGGCAGCATCTTGTCAAATGCTACCAGCCCAGGTATTGTTGCAGCTAACGATGGAGATGTCGCAGTCCAACAACTCCCATCCAAGGAAACACCAAGAACAAAAGCGAGTCCGAATGGCTGCCTGCAACTTAATGGTACAATCAAACCATCCTTTCTGCCTTTAGACAACCAAAGAACTCAGCAGATGTTGTCGCAATGCTGCCACCCTTGTCCATACCATCATTCTTTAAGTAGCCATAATAACAAGCAAGAATGTCATTCAGTGGTTGGCAGCTCAGTGTCCTCTCCTATGACTTCATGCTGCATGCAGCCACATACTGAGTATTCAGCATCTATTTGCCAAAAACACACCCCCATCTATCAACCTGCCTGCTGTCTCCAGCCCTCCCCATCCTTCTGCCTTCACCATCAGTGGCCTGACCATTTTCAACATCAGCCTGTGCAGCAACATATAACCAGGATGAGGTAAGCAGATTACATTATTTGTTAGTTCTCAGTATGGATAGCCTGTGGAGAACCTTTTCTGTAATTATTTCATTTTCTTACAAAAGCAGAAGATCTAAAAGGAAAATGAACCAAATTTCTTCCATGGTGTTTTTACAAGTTAATTTTCAATGCATTACCAGCTTATTTTTTTTCAGAAGAAACCAAGTCAGGAAACTAGTTTTGTGGGGCTATGTGAATGTCCTTGAAGTGAATTAGTTCTTTCTGGAGGGAAAAAAAAGAAAAAGGCTATTTTTTCTTCTTTTGGGGGGTTGTTTAGAAGCTCATTAACTCTTTTACAAGACATTTACATTGCATGAAACACCCATAAGGAGACAGCTAAGAAAACACTGAAAGAAGTGGCGTATCTGCATAGTCCAACCAGACCCCTATTTCCTCAAAAAGATGTGCAGAAAAATTCTTCCAACAGTTCTGTTCGTAAGTGTACTGTGTGTTTTTTCTTTGTCAAAGCAGTTGGTTTAGTGAGTTGCCTCCCTGTCTTTTCAGTGTATCTATCTGCTAAACTTCAAAGTTGTGGTCAGATTGAGAAATTTTGGACTCTTCCAGGTTTCTATTCTTTCTATACCCCACTTCATATGAACTTGCATCTTTATATTTGTTAGCTTTGGAGTCCCAATGACAGTAGTCACAGCTACAAGGAGCCTCAATCAAAAGGAAAAATCTTCTGCAGCCTACTGCAGTCAGTCCAAGAGGCAGTTCCTAAAAATTAAATTTCCTGTAGCAATAAGACTCTTCTAAGCTTTTATGCAGGGTTATTTTTTTTCTGAGTTGCAATTGGGCCAAACTGAAAGAATTTTCACTGGGGTAATAAAAGTAAGTTCCTGTTCTCCCTGTCGTCCGACACCTGCATCTTTGCTGGAAAACTTGGAGTTGTAAGTATTTCTCAGTAAGTTACAATGATTTTTCTTGATGAAATGTATGAAGTATTTTAAACTTCTGAGAATATCAGACCAAGACAAATATGTAATGTGGAAAAAGTCAAAGTGAATAAATCTTTTTCCCTTTAGGTGAAAGCAGACAGAAATAAGGATAATAATACAAAGTGTAAATCAGCCTTCCCCGGCCTGTTATCCCGCTTACAAACAGACAAAATCTTAGTTGTTGGAACTGCTTACAATCAGAAATGGTTTTCCACCCCATATTTGTTTATATGATAACTAAAGATGAAAAGTTTTGTATGCAGATGTATGCAGGAAGTTGAGCCATTACAGAATCAGTCATAGTTTTCAAGCTGTCAGAATGGGTGCACTGATTTCCCTCATTTTCTCCCTGTGCAGCAGGACTGTTAAACTCTCTCTGTATTCCTTAGTCTTGAGGAAGGGAACAATTTTGATCCATAATCTGGATTTCTGTTCTTAGTCTAGATAAAAGAGCAGTGCGAAGTTCTTCTAGATATGGTAAAATAATGTTTTCCATAACACTTCACAAATACAAAGACTTCATTTGAGCTGCTTTGATTGGAATCTTGAGCTAAGATGCTTTTATTCATCTTGCACTTCCTCACCATGGTCTATAGTTGAACCTAAATGTACAATAATTATAAATAATTATTTGTGATAAATGTTCATTTTACTGTTAGCAGTCAAAATAAGGATACAATCTGACCTTCAAAGCACCTGGATTTACTTACTCCACTGTATACGTCAGCATAGTCTACATATCCCTGTCAACTGGCTACTGCTTCATTTCTGGGCTTGCTTCTAGCTAAGGCAACTGAATTTTCTCAGCAAGAAGGTATTTGTAATTCGCTTTGTAGGTCAGCAAATCAAATGAGTCCAGTTTCTAAAAGCCACCCAGATTCTGGCTGCTGTAACCTGTTCTTTTATCTCTGAACATGTCTACGTAGGACTTGGGTCTCATGCCATGATGGGGAAGCTGGACTTCTATGCATTTTAACTCCTTAAAATAGCTGTGGCTGCATTAATGGACAAGCTATATGCCTGACTGTATCGCTTGTGTTATTTATTGGCGTGGAAACAAAGGCGACTTTTCCCTCTGAATAATCTACAAGGTGTGCCTAAATGTAATAGTATCCCATTGCATTGTGAATCTAGTTTATCATAATGAGAGGCCATTGTCAATGGATACATACTGGTAGATGTTGAAACTGGATGCAGCCTTGCAGGTTGTTCAAAGATTAACAGAAGATTAACACTTAGGTGGGTGCTATTTTTATGTGGTCTTTGTTCCATACTCTATTTTTTGTTGCATTTTGAGCGTATAATCTGCAGAATAGCTTCTTCTCCAGATACTTGTCTTACACAGCTTTATAACATATGCATGCTTTAACGGGGTTATTTAACTGCAGGTTTTGATACGATACATAAATTAAATTCAGTGTGTAGTCAAACTAACTTTCATTTTGGTTCTTTGTATTATTAAAAAATACAGTCAAATATTGTTATAATTTTAACGGGGGGAGATACAATTACGTAGAGCAGGCCAAACACTTTACAAATTCTATCACTAATGCTTACAGCTCTGGGCAGGTAACCAATTGTTTCCGCACGACAGGTTTTGTCAGGTTTTGAAGCCCAAGGCTTAACGTTCATCAGTGACCTAATATTAAAGGAATGTGGCTCTGGTATATCAGTGTAGATTGGAGTGTACAGAGAAGACAGATCAAAATAATACCACACTTGTCCTATCCTCTTAAAGCTGGCTGGATGTGGGATTTTGTAGTGTGTTCAGCTTTGAAGTTTAAACTAAATTACATGGAAATGTCATTTATACACCATAGTCTGAATGTCTGGGGACCTGGTAATTTTTTTTTAGATTGGTGAAAAAGACTTGTAGCAGAAAAGAAAAATTTTTTTTTTGGTTGCACGTTTACAAAATGACTGTGGCAAAAAAGTTCTGTTGTAAAAATAGGTAAAATAAGCAAACTGTTGGTTGTAATGTTTCTGATATTTTTAGATATTTTTCTGAAATTGGAAGATCTTGATCAAAGTTTTTTGTGTTATTTTCTACATATATTTAAAATGTAGTTCATTCAAACATGTTCGTACCTCTGTTTTATAGTAGGCATAATATCTTGACTGCACAAACACTTCCTGGGAAATTCCAGACGTCTTTCCATATCAGACTGCAATTGTCTGAGAATTTGATCGGTCTTCTGACAGTTTCTAAACTTACCTGTTTAGAGTGTGGTATGATGAGTTGTTCTTCTCAAGTACTATTGGAAGATCTTTTTCCACCCTGCCTCTTTGGGGGACTCGTGTTGAAGTAACCCTTTTTGTCTGACTGTACTTACGTGTCTCAAGACACATAAGGGGCTACCCACTGGAAGCTGGGTAGTTATTGCCCCTCCTTTGCTGCCATCTGCTTCTGTAATCATCAGCAACCTTCACCGAGGAAACAGTAGAAATGAGGAAGAAGAACAAAGTCAGGCTGTTAATCTGAAGAAGTGGAAGAGGCATAAAGCCTGATCTTTGACAACTGGAAGAACCAAGTTCAAGTCACTAGGGAAGAGTAAAACTATTCAGCCCAGCAGCATGTTTAGTGGGATGAAAGGAGAACAAAATAAATTATGAAGGGTTGGGTATTCTAGCAGGACTAAACACTACACTAAAGAAATGTAAAACTAGGAAACAAATCATTCCTGGTATTTTTCAAAATCATTATTTATATAAGAAGGTATGCATGTAAATAGGAGCAGAAGAGGAAGAATGTGCAGAGATAGCTCAGTAAGTCATCTCAGGGTTGTGGAAAGCTTAGGGTAACAGTGCAGTGTGTGGCTGTTGTCTCTGGTACCACACTGAATGGCTTCTCTCAGACTTGTACCTGAAGTTGTTAATGGGAAAACATCAGTTAAAAGCTGCCTGTATCCTTGCTAGTCTTGATGCCAGCTCTTTGGGAATCTCTTTGGTGATAGGATTTAGAACACTTAGGTCTGTGGAATAGAGACAAAAGGTAGGGGAGAAGAGGTCAGGGAGCTGTGAGAGAACCACTAGTACACATGATACAGAAATTGCTCCAAACTGCCAGCAAGTGTAGTGCTTGCACTTCAGCAATATTGAACCAATAAATTCATACAAGTACTCCTTGCTCAGACTAGACCTGCTCTATATCACCTACCACTATTTACATTTCAAGAATATACTGTTAATACTTTTGGCTAAAGCAGATAATTAAAGGGAACTGTTCCGAGAAGCATTCAAATAATCTCTGGTAAAAAAGACAGGATAAAAGGACATGTGGGATGATCTCTCTGTGACCACGAAGTCATCTTAGAGCAGAACATGAAAATAAAATCAGTTTAAAGCCTCTGAGAATCATTAGGCTGGCAGAAATTTTAAGACTTTGGGATATATGTAAGTTACTCCTTGTCTCCCACCAGTTTAGTTTGAATTTCTGGATTTAAAGTTTTCACTTGCTAGACCAATTTATATTCTAAGCAAGGCAAAAACAATAGTGCTTCAGAATCAGGAAACTGGTAATGCATTAATATCTCCAGACATTGTACATCTTCCTTTCAGTTAGATTTAATCCTTCTTTTGAACTGTTTTGGTATTGTAGATTTATGTGATGGTTCTGGGATTCTGGGTTCTGCTGTATCTCAGAGAGTTCTGTGCCACACACTGTTTAAATAGTATTGCAGATACACTTGAATACTTACACTTTAATTAACACTTTAAAAAGGAGATCTATAAAAAAGAAAACACTGAAGTGAGAATAAAACATTATAGCTGCCTCCTACCCATTTTATATTTGCCTTCTAGTTACTTGGCATAAAGATTAGAACCAGAAAGAAATAAAAAGGGCTTGTTTTTTCAAAAAACAAGGGAATGTTTGCCAAATACCAATCTTAATAACAGGACTTTGTTATGAAACAGCTCCCTGCTTGATTCCAGGAAAAGGATAATTGTTATCTAGCACATTCTGCTTGGCTTTCAGAGCTGATTATATGTATACATGTGTATACAGTATTTTCAAATATTCTTATTTCAGTCACATTAACTGTTCACAAGAACTCCTACATGGAGTTTTTAAAGTGTTTTCCACCTATCTAAATATTTTTTCATTTTGAAAGTTGTTAGCTTATGCTGTATTTGATGCATTAAAACTTTTTGGTTTGCTTTTTATATGAAACGTGTACTATTGTCTATTGTACAAAATACATGTGCATATACTGTATTATAAATTAATGAAAGAGTCTTACTCCCTTCCCTTAGGAAGACTAAAAATACGTATTTTTAACAGAAAAACAACCTTTAGGTCAGATTTTTGAAGGCTGTTTCTGAAACTTTTTATCAACCTTCAGCAACTAAGAATCAAAAGCTGTTACCATCCCTTCATTCAGGATGTTGCAAATATCTTGATTCATGCTGTGGATCAGGAGTTCCTGTGTGTTGGTAATTTCTATGGAAACAATATGAATTCTGGCTCTATTCTCATTTAAGCCATTTATTCCATACTAAAATAGGAATTCTTTATCCAATGGCTTCCTAGAATGAAGAGGCTGGAGGCACATGGGAACCACAAACTAGATGCTCCCCTTTCATGTCACAGCATTAAAAGCCTGGTGGCATACTTGAGGATTTTAATGTAGTTAAGGAAGGTAAATGTGTATCCGTCTCATACATTCTTCTGAATCTGAGCCCATTGTGGGGTTGGGGTTCTCTGTTGTGCACGTGTGCAGGAAGAGCTCTCCTTGTGACCAGACAAATTCCCTTCCCTTCCCTTCCCTTCCCCTCCCCCTCCCCCCTCCCCCTCCTCCCTTCTCGCTCCCCCCCTCCCTCTCGCACCACCCCCCGCCCCTCATTC
>JANHFX010000394.1:8849-74691 GCA_027560015.1 Chloroceryle amazona | reverse complement strand
TCCCTTCCCTTCCCTTCCCTTCCCTTCCCTTCCCTTCCCTTCCCTTCCCTTCCCTTCCCTTCCCTTCCCTTCCCTCATAGCAATCAATAATTTGAGCTCTGCTCTCTCATTTTTACTTTTAGTCTTACTTGATCCCTGAGTGGGATACTTAAGGGGTTTATTTTGGTCTTGTTAATTCATTAACTGTTCCTGTGATGATTATTGTGCACTGTTGGCTATGGAAGTAACATGCTGCACTTTCTATTAGTCTTGCACAGAGCTGAGAGCAAAGGGCCAGCCTGCAGAGATCAGAATACAAATGAAAAAATGTCATTAATAATTTAGTGGCTGACCAATTTAAAAATAACATGTCTAGAAAAACATTAAGTGCACTTAAAAAAAAAATCCCCTCATTCATTAGGCAGTCCACGGGATTTTTGCAAGTTTTAATTGTACTAATTAAGGTTTAGTATTTGTCTAGACTTCAGATTGCTTTGAAGCAAGTGTTTTTGCAATAGGAAAAAGGGACTTTGAAGGTTCCTGCTCTGGTCTGAGTGCAGCTGAATACCAGCCTGGCCGTGTTGTGACCTTTAGTTTCTGCCACTTACAAACAAACTCCAGGTTCTGTATGTGCTTGAAGATGAATATCCCGTGCCCTGTATCCCTCACCTTTCCTTGAACAACAGAAGAGCTGGTATTTAACTAGCAATCTTCTGGGCCTTTGAACTGCAGTCTTCAGAAGACATAAAGCTGATAATGTGAGGGGAATGGTAAAAAAACACAGGTCCTTTCTTTTGTACTAATTTGACTGTAAAACCAGCATCAGCTGTATTCATTCCTCAAAAGGACTATTTGGTGTGGGTTTTGAGATAACTTTTAAAACTGAGCATTTATATAAATGTATTTAGGAAAAAAAAAGTGGCAGAACAATCAAAACGAGTGGTTTGACCATGTATAGTTGTTCTCGTGCACCTTTAATAGGAGATTGTGATAAAGTTTGAATGTGAAACAAGACAACACTAGACAACAAAGAGTAGAAGTGTAGACTAAATGTGGTCAGTGACCTTATTTTCAGCACTCCTTCAAGAGTTGAGATTTGAAAGATTTGAATATTCCTACTTCTAAGAACTCTTCATTCTTCTTTATGATTGGGGGGAGGTGGAGACTGAGGAACATTGACTTTGGAAAGCTCTTTAAGTCACCATAATTTTCTCTGTCTCTAGTTCCTTCCAGAATCACGTGTTCTTCACCTCTGATGATATTTCAATGTTGTCTTCATCTCCTACTAAGTAGTAATTGGAGTGCATGCTTTTTAAAGTAGTCAGTGGTGCTTGAACACTAAAACCAAAAAAATCTGAGACACAGCGCAAGAGGGAAATACAGAGAGTGCCTGAGCAGTTTCACATCATTTTGGATCTTGGCCACAGTACTGAAAACCTTTAAAGGTTCAGTAAATACTTGCTTGCTTCTTACTGAGAAAACAAAACAGATTTAATATCAGAAGGTACTGATGGTGGTCATATTATATAAATACACTTTTTCATCTATGTCAGCATAATTTGAAGTTTCTTCTTTGTGTAGTTGCTTACTAAAACCTTTTAAATCTTTTAGTTATGATGAATATATGCTTGTTTTGTATCATTTAAAATTTATGACATTCTAAGTAACTAAATTCGCATGCAGCTCAACACCTGAAATACTTCACTAGCTTTAGAACAGAATTTTTTCAGTACCAGTAGTTTTGTTTGCTGCAAGAGATTATATATGTGGAAAGAGAAAAACTAGTGTTTGTCCTCATAGTCAGTCTAATAATTTGGAGAAACTATAAGGGCTTGTTGTCTATCTTCAAAAAAAATTCTCTGGTCAAAGAAGGTTTTCTGAGAGCAAAAATGATCCCCCTGGTGCCTTACATTCACAAATTCTTACATCTGCACAGGAAGGAAGACTGAAGCTTATACCACTTCAAGTGTGATATATCACAGTTTGAAGTCTCCTTGCTCCAGAGTCAAGCTTACATATGCTTAATGGCAATCATTAATGCCTTTAAGGACATGGTTTTCAGCCTCTGTGGAGAAATACCTTGATAAAAATAGGTGCTCTTGCTCTTCATTCCCTTTGGTATCATGGAATGGAGTTTTTCTTGTGTGGAAGTTGTGATTTCTTGGGTCATGTTAATTTCCTGTCTCTCAGAGAAATACAAGATGTGACCATGACCTTGCAGTGCTCCATTCAACTAGGAAGTGTAATAAAACCAGCTTTGAAATAAAATGTTTCTAAAGAAGGAACTTTTTGCCAGTAAAAATGCTGAAAACTACTCTAGTCTAAATCCCAGAACATATCTATTAATTTTACTGTAATTACTAAGAAAAGAAAAAAGACTAATGGTTTTAGATTTGTGAAGGATCTTGAAATAATATTAGTCTGCTCCAAATTAGCAGTTGGCTTGTTTTCAAATAATGATTCATGGTGGTATTTTGCTCAGCCTCTTTTATTGTCCTGAATGGTTCAGAACTTTTGTTTAACTTGCCAGGCAGTGCTATATGTGGTCCTGCTCTTAGTGTTTCAGAAGTTAAAGGAGCATGTATATATAGCTTCAATTAAACCTTTTGAAGAATAATATACTTTAAATTATGTATAAATGTTGCTATTTAAAACTAGAACAATCCGTTTTAAGTATGTTTGGCAATTTTTGTATTGATAGTTTGAGAACTGTGTTTAAAAGTGTCTACACTCATTGGAGAAAAGTTTAGTGGAAAAGAGAATACAAGAACAATCTTTGTAGGGTGTGTATTACTTGGCTCCTTCATACACAGTCAGATTTTCCTGCAGAGATGATGATTTACTTCTCTTCAAGAAAAGTGAACCAAGCAGATGCTATTAAGGAAAAGAGACCTTTTTCCTAGTAGTTGATAATATTTAGTCAGTTGTTGAAGATGAAAGAGGGAAGTCATTAGAATTGGTATTGCAAAAATGAGGTTCTGAGGAACCTTAAACTGAAAACTTTCTAAGCAAATCCTGAATTTCTGCATGTATACCATCCATATGGAGTAGCAAGGAAAAGAAGGGGGGAACACTGATGGACAGACCCAAACATTTAAATTTGAAGTAATTTGTGTGCTATAAATATATAAAAGTTTTTAATTAAGCATATGATTAATCATACAGGGATACTAAACTTACCAAAACAACTTTGAAATGAAAACACATACGTATAGGATGTCAATATGATTGTACTGACATTTCTCTATCCCCATTCACTTGATGGAAATTTATTTCCTGTTGTATGTTGGCATGAGCTGGCAATTTGTGACCTGTTGCTTTTTCAAAAGTAGATCAATCAAGTTTAATATTGATTTTATAGCAGAAAGAAAGTGATCAAAACCTCAGCGTAGTGAATTATATAAGGGTTTGCCATTGATGTTCAAGGAATCTGGTTTTGCCCAGTGTACATGCCATAGGTCAGTAAAGCATACAGATTTATGCTAAATTTCAATCAGACAGAGGCAGTATCATGGAGATGGTGAGTTTATTATCATTAACATCTTCCTTACAAATGCTTTCCTTGCAGAAAGGAAACGTTACTTACTTGTACTTGCTATAAACATAGAGCAGATCCTGAGTTGGAACTGAAGAGGTAGGTAAGGATACAAGAAGAGCAGACAAGAACCTTTATAAAGCTTGGTATCTCAGCTATAGAAGTGTGAATTGACACCTATAATACAGTTACAAAATAATATATTGATTTTCAGGTTTTTTAGTACAAAGACTTTAATTTTGTTTATTTTTATTCATAAGGATAGTCTTAGCAGAAATAATTCATAAATATAAGGTTAAGCTAAGCTGTGATATTGACATTTCACACTTTTGGATGGGATGAAATAGCAGTTCATTTCAGATCTTCTCACACTGATAATTTAAAGATAAAAAATAAAATATTTTTATCCTTCCATGACATTTTATATATGAGAGTACAAGAAAATTATTTGCATTTTTCTTGCTTTCCATAAAACATTTTAAAAAACAACTTATCCTAAAACTGAATTCTCTGTCATCTTTACAACATCTTTCTGCTGTGGTTTGTCCTGTTCTTCCTTTATAAATGTAAATAAATAAAGCTAAGTGTGGACAAATGCAATAAAAATGTGTGTTTAAAAAAATTCTCTCGTCTAGATAGAGTTTATGATTAGAATCAAGGCGAATTAAATTGGGAAGCTTGTAAAAAGGTTTTTTGCAACTTAATTTGTTGGATTTGTTGCCTGAGTGATTGTAGTGATTGTTAAAATGATAAATCACAAAGGTGCTATACCTGATACAGCAGCAAAAGATAGCCTGATATTTAAGAGCAATTCAGATTGTTCTCATGGGTCAATGTCATTCTGAAAACACAAGGATTTTCTTCATCTCCTGGGATTAAGTTTGCATTGTATGTTCTAATGGAAGGAGTACAATATGATTCATATCTCAATCTGTCCTGCAGGGATTTAGCTTATCCTTGAGTGTAATAATGATAAAAGGCTATGTTTTATCACTTCTTGTAACCAGATCTACCAACAAAGGGAATGCCTTCCCTCTGGCGAAGTAAAGCATTGAGGTTAAACACCTCATAATCCTTGGACAGGGAAGTCTTTATATTGATTCTCTTTTTTTTCGGTAAGTACAGCTATTTACCATGACAACATTTTGGCTCAAGTGAATCTTTAAATGAAAGGCAGGAGTGCAAAATTAGGTTTTCTGCTATTGACTTTTTAATATTTAATTTTTTGGTGCTATGGTGTTTAGACTGATATACAGTTTGCTCCAGAAAGAAGATACAGTTTGTGTCCTAAAGAGTGCACTCTATCACAAATGCGCTATGTCTATTTATGGATGTGATGTTAGTTGTATCAAGATAAATAATACATCCCTTTTATGAATATCTGCATGAGGAAAATAGAATCAAGATTATGTGAAACAGTATTTGTCCATATTGTCAGAAAATAAAGATGTTAGCAATCTTCTGCAATGTTCATTTTTTCTGATCCCATTTTGCAGGAGCAGTTGTGATTGACCAGTTCCTGCAATTGAGTAGGAAAAGTGTTTGCAAAGACTCGTGTGTTATCTTTTTGAGGTGCTTCTATTCTAGTCAGCTGGGGGTTCATAATAAACTGTTTGTTGACCAGCAATGGTACAAAGAGCAGTGCTTCCTCGGTTAATGCTAAGTCCAGTTGATGGTATCCATCACCAGTGCTGGAGGATGGCTCAGCTGCAGCAAAGCACCAGAAGCAGATGGATATTGCTGCTGCGAGTGCAGCTTTCCGCTTTCCTTACCTGCTGTCTCTGAGGAATGAAATGGAGGAGAAGCACCTGTACTAACAGTTTTGGATTTATCTGTGGTGCTGCTTGTTGTTTCTTTACACCTTAGAACAGGGCCTAGTAATCCCAGGCAATCTCTCTGCTGCCCTATGTGAGGGTGGTAGCCCACAGGCACCAATTTTAGCTCAGATTCTAACTGGCTTGTTGTTCCTACAAGATGAAAATGGGAAAAGCCCTTCTGCATCCAAGCTGCAGTCCCTATATCTGCATGCTGTGAAATAGAAATTAATTGTATCTAAGCGGCATGAAATAAATCAGAAATCAAATATTTATCCAGGGCAATATCCAGAATTACAATAGGAATTTTAAATGGTTGAGGAAGGCATTGTTTGAGTAAGTTACTACAAATATATATTTTGGAACGTATTGATGCTTTTTAACTGATTTAAAAAGAAAAAATAAATTTACTGTCAATGTAGGCAGCAGTGTTTCTGTTCAAAATCATATTAGTATCTCTTTCAGCCTTTTAGTTTACTGATAGCTGCTAATACCTGTTGCACCACAACAGGTAGAAAACTTTTCAAAATATGCTTCAAAATGCAGCCTGTTTTCCTAATTTTCCATTTCATGGCTACCTGCTGCAGGGTTTCTTGCACCTGCTCAGGAAGCAGCTATAGCATTGGTTCCATGTGGTGTGAGGCAAAGGGTGTTACTTAAATTGATACCTTTCTCGCAACTGAGGTTTGGAAATTTGGGCTGCAAAATAATGTCTTAGAATATCTAAATACTTTTATTGTCCTCTTGACACATTCAGGTTTGTATTCCCCTGAAATGCATTAGATTAATGAAACAAATACACTGTAAAACCAGTAAACCCTCTATAATGTTATTATTAAGTGTTAAATTAATTTGGAATGGTCCCATACTGAGGAACATGTCCATGAAACATTGCTTTCTGCTGTGTAGTGTCCACACAACATGAAGCTTATAGAACTAGATTTAATAATACTATGGATTTCTAAAAACTCGTTTTCCATTGTGATTCTTGAAATTAGGAAACAGCCCTCTCTGTAATACCCTTTCCAATGTATTAACTTTCACGATAAAACTCATTCAGTGCTGTAACTAAGAAAACTTTGGCTTCATTGAGAACCCAAAGGCAGGATGTGGCTGAGTGGCATGGCGTGTTCCCCTTCAGGAAGCTAGAATGCTAGTCGTCATCTTTCTCAGGTGGAAAAATATGTAAAACAATAGTATTGTTTTATGCATGTGAATGGCCCTTATTCAAGTTGGTATGTACACAAAGGCGCAAATGTTTTCTGTTACCTCACTGTTCAAAATATTGGTAGAAATGCTGAAGTCAAGTGCTTATTAAAGCTAGAGAGGTGAATATTAGAGCTGTAGTAGCCTAGTCCAAACTGGTGCCCCAATCCATCTTCCTTCTACTCTTGTTATTTTCTACAGTAAACTTTCAGATTTTATAGCAACACTTTTAAAAACTCCACTCCTGCTTTTCACCATGTTGGAAGGAAGGATGCTGGTCAACCAAATATATGTTGAGAAATGTCTGTGGTTTTTAACCAAGCTATTTATCTTTTCTTTATGTAGTTCCTAATTGTATGATGCTCAGTCTAAACTTGCCGTTAAGAAAGTACAGGATGAAGCAAAGCATCTGTTGAATAGGGGCTGAGGCTTGTGGTAAATGGTGGTAGAATAGAGCCTGTCCTTTTCTTCCCCCTTCCCTTCTCCCCCTTTGGTAATACATAGTATGTAGTAGATTTTAATCAGCGACTGTAATTTATATAATGACTGGGTTGTGCTTGTCCTGTCACAAACAACTGTGATTGTCACTTTCCGCTATCAAACTTGTGAGAAGTAAGTACAGGGGTAATTCGATACACAGATCAACTTGGCTTTTGTCCCAGCAAAATAATGGAATTCACCGTTTCTTTCTCATGAAAACTGATGAGGATTTTTTCTTTTGTCTAGACTTTTTTTAGGAGGTTAGTGGTGTTATTTAAACTGGCTAAATGAAAATATAATACTTCAAAATTAGATACAGCAGCATTAATTGAGTGGGAAAGATCTGTTTTTGCCATGCATTTCTGTATTTTAGAGCATAACTAAAGAATTTTTTGGGCATAGTTTTCAAGGATAACTTTTCCTCTTGACCGATATAATAGAGTCATCACAACAGCTGCAAGGGATTGGTTACACTGCTGGAATTCACCCGGCTGTACACAGGTTTTTTCTGAATGCATGCTTTTCGAAACAAAACAGTTTGATAGCAGGTGTGACCTTTAACCCTCCCTAACTTTGAAGAACTTAATCATCATTGTTTGTTCAGCACTGAATATATTTTGCAGGTGGAGGAAGCAGAGGGAAATATAGTTTGTGTTTGATGGAAAAGGGGGAGGATGGGCAGTGGTTGTGTAGGTATTCTTACGCCTTCTCTGTAAAGTAAATTAGGCAAAGTTAATTTTTGAAAGTTCGATCTATTTAAATGCGTTTTGTGTTCTGTGGAAGAAATCTGTTTTGCTGTATAGATACAGAGAGATAATTGAAAGACAGAGTAAAGCTTGAAGAGAGAAATATAAAACATGCTTGTCTACTGAGATTTTGCATGCAGAAGGGTGTGGAAGAGCTGTGGAAAGAGTGATATGTAAGTGATATATAAAAAGATACATGAAGAAGGTGCCTGCATTGTGCCCGGTGAATTATCAATTACATGTTGGTCCTTCCCAATGCTTGTCTCGCCAGATTTTTAAGGACCTTGCTTCTCTGCCTCACTGTCCAAGCAAACCATTGTGTTTGCGGTGAGTGCATAGTGATTTGGACACTGTTCTGGATGAACCAGCTAGCCCTTTATAGAGTCATGGAGATCATGGTAAGGATAGCCCAATGTCATGTTAGCAAACAGCAGCACTGCAGTCCATGCAGATTGCCTCTCGGGAGTTAATTCTCAACTAAAGCACCTTCTTGTTTTTTCAACCTTGTGGATAAACTTTGTTGTAAAAGTGGGTACTAAAATTGACAAAGTCTGAGGATAAGGAAGGCAATTTTATTTGCAAATATAAACTGGAATCATCATATAAACCCTTATACAAGTCAGCTTAATTACAAAGCTTGTGCTAGTTATTGTCCTTGGGTGGCTGTTGGTTGTGCAAATAGTTGTATGGTGTTGTTGCTCATGGTAGGGTCCATTATGACACAGATGCAAATGGGACTCACTCAAAAGTAACTGAGCATATATGAACATCCAGGTCTTTACAAAGAAAAGCTAGAAATTCAAGTTTGTCTTTGAATCACCTTATGAACTGTAAATATGTCTGTACATATTTCAAATCTGTAAATCCAAGAGTGTGTGCTGCAATTACAAAAAGCTGCTATGTCTGACTCTGTATCTTTGTTCCCTTTTTCATACTGGCATGGAAGCACATTCAGATCACGCTCTGCATTGGTGCCAAATTAGTCCATGAAAGGGCTTGTCTGTTTAAGCATTTCTTTTCATACAGAGTCCTGTTACTAACTTCAGATTCAAGTTTAGTGAGTTCTGACTTCAGTTTCTTATCATCTAGTCTAGCCTGAGCTGAGAATAGTTGGTTTTCCAGTCAAGGCTGTAGACGGGGCAGCAAGCAGTCCCCAAGCCTGACACAAGATCTCTTCATTCTTAGGCAACTTACTATTGCAAAATCATGTCAGAACTCGGTTTATTTGGGTTTCTGTACATTTTGTCTGCCGATGAGTCTGCTGCTCTTCTGGTGGTACCAGAAGTTTTTGGCATCAGGTTTGAGATTGAGTACGTTCAGTACCTCTGAAAGTCAGATTTTTGCATCTTGGACTACAATCTGAAGGTTGGTGAGGTTTCATAAATTTAATTTTTGTGGCTGGATTTAACAGAAAATCCTTTTCTGTGCACTCCCTTAATCTTTGAGTTACTGCAAATGCAGATTGGTTATACTGCTTTTCTCCATCTTCCTCGTGGCTGCAAGGAACAGTTTTTATTATTATGTACTACCCACGGGCATGTCCTAGCTGGCAGCTCTGCTACTTTCTTTGGCTGGAGCATGTCCAGACAGCAATGAAATACAGCTGAGAGAAATTTGCTCTTATAGAATTCTTATTTCTTACAACACTTAAATTAAAATTGATTTATATTTCTCGAGGAAATAAATATAATAGCTTTGTATTTCTTGATGGAATGTTCTATCATAGTTACATTTATATGCAGTATTGCTTGAGACATACCACGAATGAAGATGAAGAGTAAAAGAGGGCTTTAGCCATCAGTGTTTAGCTTTGCTAGTTTAATTTGTTATTCCATCTTCCTTGCTGAGGAATGGGTTAATAGGAATGGTCACATTTGTATTACTCTATGCTGTCAAATATGTTTACATCACCCCTTTTTCTGTCATGTTAGAAGTATTTTCAATTTATACATTAAGTGGCCCATTGCTGCATTAAGAGCTGGTTTGCATTGGATTGCATTTGTGGTTTAGCCCAACAGGGTGTTGTGTTTGAGACTCAGTTTTATGTGGGTCATTTCCCTGTCACCTTTACAGTTGCTCAGAGTTAGAGACGCAGCCTAATCAGCACTTGCACCTAGTGGGGGGCTTGGTTGCAGCTAACTTGAGATGATTATGCCAGAACATTTTGGTTCCCCTGAACTAGAACTTCAGCCCAGCTTGTTGAATCTTATGATTTGAAGGTCAGGAAATCTCATTCCTAAACACTGAATTAAGTTTTAAACCTTTGTGAAAAACTCTGAGGAGTCTGAAGTTTGAACTGTTTATGTGGTGGAGTAAAAGCATACAAATCTACTCTTTTGGCAACCTCAATGTAGAAGTACCAAGTGATCTATTTTATGCAAGTAGTTGTTTCTAAATTTATTGTTTTCTATCCCTTTTTAAAGAAGTAATAATGAATATGTCCTTCATGGTAAAACAACATAAGTCAACTTCTCCGAAGCCATAGCATGCTTATATCTTTGGAGTGATTCTATGTTGCATAGAAATTCTTGAAAGGAGTTGCAGATTCTTCATGAGAATTTTTTCTAAAGTTCAATTTATGTGAAAGTGATCCAATAGCTAACAAAATGAAGTGCTCACTGAACAGTGGCAGATGATAATAATTGGCATTTGGGTTTGCTATCTCATCAAAGTAGTATTGTTACGTTAGATTTTTAATAAATAAAAGAAAATTGCAGAATAGTAAGAAAGTTGTTTTATATAGGTACCTTTTGTTATTCTTTTTCCTCTATTATGGCAAGATGGAGTTCATGGCCAAAATATTTTATTTTTTTTTTTGGAATGTGATTACAATGGACAATTAAAAAGGTTTGTGAATTGCGATGTCAGAACATGGCGTTTTGGTTGTCTGTTCTCACCATATGCAAGCTTTGTCATGATTTTTGCTGGTACTGAATTCTCTTATTGAAAACTGGAAAAGCCTCTGGAATAGTAATCTCAAAAATCAGATGCATAAAATTCCACTTTTGAAAACCCAGCTGTCTTTGTAGCTGTAATTATTCTCTGAATTACTTGTTTGCAAAGACTCAGTTGAATACGATTGCCTTTAAAACTAATTAATATTCTAAAATATCTGATTTTTATAATTTATTTGCTTATCTGTGTATGGGAAGAATTAAACAAATTGTCCTGTGCATGTATATTTCATATATTTTCAATTACTCTCTTTTTTCCTCTTTCTAGGCCAGCCAGACCATTCAAGTTACCAAAAAGGTAAGGCCTAATACTGTCACATGTGACATGATGGCAAAGCTGTTACTCCTCTCACAATGTGAGACTAAGGAATGTTCAAGGAAAATAGTAGACAGTCAAATTAAAGTGGATTTTAAAAGGAAAAAAGTACTTCTTTATGCAGTGGGTAATGAATTTCTGAAACTGCCACAAGAGATTGTGGAGACCGGTAGCAAAAGCAAGTTCAGACAGCATTTAGAATTGATCTACAGTAGGTCCCTAAATAAGCACTGAAAAGAGGAGCCAGGGCCAGGCTCTTTATCACCACTATTCACAAATCTGTGAATCCTGGAAGATCAGGAAGAGGATAGGCCACAAAAGATGGCCCAACTCATGCGCTCTATGGAGAGACAAATAGTGTCTCCATAAATACAGGTCCAGAATTTAAAAATCTATGTGGATTTTAATATTCCTTGTTTTCACATATTTTATGGCATTTCTTTATTACAGTCTGTGCCATCCTTTTTGTGTGTATGTACACTACCTGCACAAGCATAAAAACTCCATAGCTTGGTACCTTTTTGATCAAGGATTATGCTGAGCAGGGGCTTGGCTGTATCATCAATAATGATAAAACAACCCGACAGAAAAGTTCAGAAAATTTTGTCATAATGATATTTTCTTCTTCCTAAAACCAGAAACCTCACACAATTGGGAACATTAGGTTTGGATTGTGTACACTCTGAAGAATGGCAAGGTCAGAAAACAACAGAGCAACTTATCTAAAACTGCTGGTGCATCAATAATAACAAGAAACCATCTCAAGTGAAAATGCATTAAAAACATAATCCGCCTTTAGGATTTGCTTTCAGTAAAGAACAGACCTGTTCACTGAATATCAATTTTGAGTGATATAAATCAGTTAATATGAATTCAGCCACATAAATATCTATTGCTCATAGTGACCTCTTTATGATACAGAAACTATATATGGTATGTTCCTGTCTCTTTATATGATACTGGGTAGCGGTTTGACCTGAGTATATCTGCTTATTGGTTCTGAATGGAAAAGTTTAACACTATCTGCATGTTATGCTGTAGCTTAAAATGGGCAGGAAAAGTAAACATTGTTTTACCATCTCCTTTTTGAAGAATGCATCTGAGGTCTTAGATCACCTTGGGGCTTGAAACCAGTCTTTTAGTGGTGCTAAATGGCTGAGATAAATATAGATTGAATTACTTGCTATATCTCCTAAGCATTTCTATTATTTAAAAGAGGAAAAAAAACCCAAACACACACACCAAACAAAACAAACAAACAAAACAATAACCACACACAAAAACAAAACAACAAACCTCCCAAACCAAACAGACAAAACAATACAACCAAACCTCTTTCGTGTATATAAAAAGAGGAAAGAAATTAATGAAAATTATAAGCATTTTAACAGTATAAGACTGTTTAAAGTAGTGTTACAATTCTGACAGCTACATTGTAAGCAGGGGCAAAATGGCATAAAAAAGAGATTTCAAGCAATGTCGCAGTTGTTGAGAATTCATCATTCAGTGCTTGAAAAGAGAAAACAATAAAGGGAGATAATGTATCAGTGTAGATATGCCCAGCTTATTAACAACTGCAGTTTTAATTAGGCATCAAAAAACAGGAGGTGTTACACTTATTTAGAAAAGTACTAAAGGATGTACGTAGCACTAAGCATGTTCTTTCTGAATGTAATTCCTTGACTGAGGAATTCATCTACATACTTTTCTCCAGGACTCAGACATGGTCATTTATGCAGAACCATAAGTCAGGGCAGTGGCTTAGTTCTCCCAGCGGAAAATAAGAAGTGACTAAACTAGTTTTATGGCTTTTTAGGGGGTGAAAAATAAAATAACTGCCATCTGTTTAGCCACTTACAGTGGCTTGGTATCAAGGTTGGCTGTAGGCAGCCTTTGGCGGAGTCAGAGCCCTCAGCAGCACCAAGTAATGCACAAATAACATATAGCACAGTTAGTCATTTCTAGCCCAGCTCAGCTTTCCTTACATGAATTTCAGTATGCGATGTAAGAAACGGGACAAATTTGTATATGAAAGCAACCACTTTCTGTTTTCTGTATGTGACTTCTGGACATGTTAAACACTTCACCTCGGACATAGTTTCTTTTACAGCTAGTGATTGAAGAATTTAACCAATTTAAGAGCTGCTCAGCTGAGAATGGAAGTGTAGAGACACAGTGTCAAAGTGGTAAATCTGGCACTACTGATGAACAGAAAAAAATAAATCTTTTGGGTATAATTTTTATGACTTCAGATAAAATATCTGTAATAGCTATTCAATCTAGCTTGGTGTTTATGAAAACATTTAGTCCTATAAATAGGAAAGTTCTATTAGGTCATTTGCTTCCCTTCACTTCTACTTTGTACAATTGCTCATTTGGCAAACTGCCCCTTTGTGATTCACTTCAATAAAAACTTACACTTCAGATTGCTTTTCAGGCTTTTGCTAATTAACCTCTTGTGTGAGAAAGTAAGAATTATTCCACATTTACCTAATGGGAAATTGAGATACACCCTTTGGTGGCTTTGGACTTCTTTGCTCCTTAAAGCTGTGTTTAGACCCCTAGACGATACCTAATTCCACATGCTATGGAAAGTCATCAATAACCTTGCTCACTGCCATTGATTTTATAGTTAAGAAAACTGGGAAGCAGTTGCTGGAGTGAGGAGCTGGGCATTACCTCCCTTCATAATAATGGGACAGAAGATTTCTGTAGGACCATAAGTCAACCCTGATTAGATGAGTTGCTCTGAAACTGAAAAAGAACCATAATCTTTTAAGACAGTAGAAGTAAATAAAGGAGGCTTTGCTATGAGCTTTTATGTCTGTTACATGTAAGTTGAGAAGGAAATAAGAGTATAGATCTTCTGATCAGTATTAAGTATGTACAGAGACTATTGGTGTAGAATGATTCATAGCCTATAATTATTTGTCTGATGACTTATAAACTTCATGGCACTTTCAGTAGTCTCTTTTCCCCTAAGATTAGGCAGTGTTGCCCTTGAAACATAAGCTCTAGAATTCAAATCTTTACTATAAGAAAAATTACTGGGAAATTAAGATTTCTGTGGTTTTTTGGTATTTTCTGATACTTTTCTGTCAATATAACAAAAAATATAACAAATTATGAAAATTAGATTTGCATACAAAAATTATTACAAAAATAATTCTTAAAATTTATAATGAACTAGGAGTTAAAATCCAAGGATATGTGTTATACTAGAAGACTAAACAGTTAATGTTGATTAGTTTGTGTGTCCTGTCGCAAATCCCTTGCACCTCTGAATTTACAGCAGATTTTATGGATCATTACTATACTGGGTTTGAGTATTATTTTACTGAGCGTTTTAAATATAGAGGAGATATTTTTCTTTTGGGTTCTTTTTTAAAATGGAATTTTCCTCTCTGATATTTTTCTTAAAAAACTTAATATTTCAAAGAAGAAACTGATGTTTTTTATCATTGAATTTTTAACAAAACATCTAGTTTCTATTGGTCCCCAACCATGGATAATATCCATACCAAAAGTTAAGTAGAAAGTTAAGGAAAAAGTATTTATGTAAAACAATTTTGTTTAGTCTTAAACAACAGTTCTTATAGCACGTGTGGTTTTTATGTGACAATATTTATGTAGAACATTGCTATGGCAATTTCAAATCCTGAACATATACTAAAGAACATAAATAACTATTTAAGTAGCCCAAAGTTAATCACCTCTGTAGCAGCACAAAGAAAACCTAAGATAAAGCCTGCATTTTTGTCAGGATTCTGGAGAAAAAATAATAGTCTGATATGAAAAGCTTTTCTATATAAGAATAGAAAGTTTCAGTAGGGAGATTTGATGGAAAGTGGAGGGTTTGTTTTCTTTTCTTTCTTTAAAAAAGAAAAGTGTCGAAATAAAATGTTTCCGAGTGGTTTCCATCCATTTGTGATAGCTTAATTTCTTGTAAGTATAACAAAGAAAGCAGGTCAGTGTTTTAACATGGTTCTTTAGAGAAGTGTGGTTTAATTTTATGTGTAACTATTATTCCTGTAACATCTTTTTCTCTGCACCTCTCCATGTAGCTACGCTGCGCTGATAGCTGACTGGCCTGTGGTGGTCCTGGGCATGTGTACTGTGTTAATAGTGGTGTGCGCGCTGGTTGGAATATTAGTTCCAGATCTTCCAGATTTCTCTGATCCATTGTTGGTAGGTAGATATTCATCAGCTGTACTGTGAAATAAGTATTTTTGGTTTGATTATTTTAAGTGATACCGGTAAACAGCAGATAAAAGTACAGCAATTGATACATTCCTCTTAAATTGAGATATGCCCAGAGAAAAACCTGAGTCTTGATATGCCTGAAAAGATTCCCTGCACTATGAATCTGTTTGGGAATCAATTTCCAGAGATACTCAATTGCTAGTAAGCTTGCAGAAGCAAGTTCTGACTAATGAATGCACAAAGGAAATCAGTTGTTAAAGAGCCTTGTAATTCCTCTAATTAAAAAGGAAAAAAAAAAAATAAAAAATCTTGACATTGGAGCAGCTAACTGTGATACAAAGATGCAGTTGCAATCAAAGAGTGTTATCCACTAGTTTAAATTCCTTCTGCATTTTGCTATTGAAAGGTCATATGTCCTTCAACAGAACTGCTGTATATTGAATAATGTAAATTCATCCCAGTTTTAGAAGTACAGCAGAGTACAATACCGGCCATACGTTCTAAATCAGGTTTCAAAGAGTGAGGGTCAGGATCTTTAAAAGGAAAGAGGATTCTTAGTGCCTTCTGGGGATGAAATGTTATCCATATTGAAAAACTGAAAGTAATTTTTAGGCGTTTTATTAAATGCTGCACTTATTTCTTTTCATGAGCTTTTTTATCCATGAGTAGCTTTCAGGACTTTTATTGAAAATATTGTATTTAATTATTATCCTCAAATAAAAATACACTGTTCCTATAAGTTGTTATTTATATAATAATAGTGTATATCTGTACATATCCATCTGTAATGGGTATTTCTTGAGAACAGCCAAGTTGTTGAAATTGTTTCAAAGTGACTTTCAAAATTATATAAATATTTGCCGTATTCTTGAGTGCTTATATACTTAATCAGGAAAGAGTGATAATTGAGCAACAGAGGAGGACTTCGTAGAATGCCCTTGCTCTGAAAATTGTGTTGAATATTTGATAGAGTAAATCATCTCTCATTCTGAGGGGAAGTAGTAGTACGTGCAAGAATTCTTAATCCCTTGTCACTCTATACTGGTGATCATTATTTTGTCTGACTTGTCATAAAGCATTTATCTTTAAAAGTAGATGCCTGGAGTAACTATGCTTCATAATGAAAACTATACTTCACTTTGATCATGTTTCCACTTTCCTGTTTGAGCTAAAGAATGAAAAGTATTAATGGAATTTTGTGATGCTCTTCTCCTAGGGTTTTGAACCAAGAGGGACAGCCATAGGACAGAGATTGGTGACATGGAACAATATGGTGAAAAACACAGGGTACAAAGCAACACTTGCAAACTATCCTTTCAAATATGCAGATGAGCAAGCTAAAAGGTAAGAATTTGTATTAACTATGCATTTTATTTTACTGGAGTTTTTTTTGTATGTGCATAGTGTTTGCTCCAGTGTCCTCCAAAGTTGGGGTTTTTTAATATATATATATATACACACACAAAAAACACCACTGATTTCAATCAATATTGAATCTGATTATCTACAATAAAGTTCTTTCATGTGGAACTAGATATCTCCCATCACAAGCTCTTAAAAAAGTGTATAATTTTAGTTTTCTCTTTGAATTGCTGATATGTTCAGTATTGGGCGCAGTGTAATTTCCTTTGAAGTCCCTAAATTAAACAAAATATTTAATGAATATTTGAGCTTTTGCATACCAAAGTCACACTAATATATTTTCTCACATGTAAGAGCTGTTAAGATGTATGACTTGTTTGGATGCACAATTATTAACAATTATTAACAATCTCTTTGCTAAAGTAAGGTAAATCTATTCTGTTTTAGTCATCAAGATGACAGATGGTCAGATGATCACTATGAAAGAGAGAAGAGGCAAGCAGACTGGAACTTCCACAAGGATACCTTTTTCTGCGATATTCCAAGTAAGTGGAGACATGGTGTAAGGACGGCTAAAAACTTGCACCATTTGAGTGATTCCAAGGTCTTCTGTATATTGTATGCCTTATTAGGAAAATATTTTTTGCTTACTGTGTTCATGATAAGCACCTTCTTTATGTGTTCAGAAGTCTTTGAACAAATCGGGGTGAAATGTTGTGTTCTATTGGTTCCTCCTGGGAAGCAACTGCATTTACTTAAAGTGCTTTCATTAAGTGGTTCCATTTCCTGTAAAGATTTTTTTATTAGTTATTGGTAATGCTGTTCATTGTAAAAGCAGTGTTCTGTGTATGACTACAGTGGTAGCCCTTAATTCGCACTAGGGGAGAAGTTGTGTTTTGTCTGTGCCATTAACTTAATGCTAAAACAACCTAAATCAAAATACTTTTCCTGTATACGTCCTAGAAGACACCTATATGTCCTTTCTTGATCTGAATTTAGGAGTTTGTTTAGGAGAAAAAAAAAACAAATGCAAAAAACCCCTACACACACCAAAAAAAAACCCAAACCACTCCCCTCAAAGAAATAAAACAAAAACCCCACCTTAAAGTACTGCAGGCTTATGAAGCTAGGTTAAACTAGAGGACCAAAAAGACAAAGAAGTCAAAGAAGTCTTTATTGACTTTTTACAAGGCGTACTGCAAAACTTTGATAAGTCCTGTTCTGGCAGAGAGTGTGCATTAGCAGATGTAGATCTTGCCTTTATTCATATAATGACCTGGGCTCTTTTGCAGCTACTTCAATATGTGAGGACTGATAACAGAGCACAAAAACCTAATTGTGAAATTATTTGTTTATATTACTTGATCTGAGAAAGGAATGACCAGTAAAAAACAGGGTGAAAAAAGGCGTGTTTTGTGTGTATGGTTTTATTCTTTGGTGCGTTGGTTGGTTTTGGTGTTGGTTTGTGGGATGTTGGTTTGGTTTGGTTTGGTTTTTTTGTTTGTTTGTTTTGTTTGTTTTGTGGGGTTTGTTTCTTAGTTTGGGGGGCTTGGTGGTTGTTTTTTCTATCACCCAATGACAATGTGGTCTTGCACCTAAGTGAGAAGATATGAGCAAGGTAGCCACTTCTGCTCCTGTGAGCAGTACCAAATGAAACTGAGCATATCTTGTGTAAGGGAGAAGAAATGTGCTCGAAACTACTGCACATTAACTGCAACTTGAAGCAAATTTAACTCCCTTTGTCCTGCTCACTGTTTCTGCATAGTCTCACTCTCGTTCTTTCCACTACTGTTTCTGCGTAGTCTCAGTTGTGGCAGTCGTGAAGGAATTGCACTTCTATGGGAAAGTTTGACAGTCCATTATGTAAAGAAAACAGCTGATTTCCTCTCATCCCATTTTTGCCGTTCCTGGTATCTTTCTTTGTCTGCTCCAGGATCTGCAGATTTCGATTTCCTTGATCCTAAAGCACAGTCAGAGATTATAAAGCAGTACCCCTCAGTCTTTTCATTACAGTCTTGTGAAAGGCAAAAAATCTGCACATTCACAGCACTAGAAAAAAAAAAATCAGTCTTTTGGCGTTTTTTTTTGAATATTGTAATTAATGTGATAATATTTCTTAACCCAAAGTACCTTATTTTGTTATGTGGTGCCATATTTTTGTGTTTGTATATATGTTTCCCTTGTTAGTTATGCATAAAGGTCTCACTGTGACTAAGTAATTCATTCTTTTCCTAAAAGATTTCTGCTAATGTGATCTAATTTGTAATTTAAGCTGTATGTGTCTAAACTGCAAAATTCTTAAAAATGGCCTCAAGGATATCACAACAATTTCCACTGCAGTCATTTGCTTCTAAAGCAAAAACATTCTTGTAGAAACAGCTTTATAATTATTATTTATATTCCCAAATGATTTACTAAATCAGCCTTTGATTACTATTATCTGTGTACTGCCATTATGCTGTGCCAAGAATTTCATAGTTTGCTGATTACATCTTTTGATTTTTATTTGTTTGTCATATTTCAGAAGATATTTTGCTTGAATAGAAGTCTGTAGAGCTTCTAAGTGGTATATAGCATTGAAGATGCCAAATTTACTATAAGCACTTTAAGGAAACTGAAACTTTCATGTGGACTGAGTCTTACAGATAAATAGCTCATCTTGAAAAGAAGGTGGATTCCCATGACGTGACAAAGATTTCATCTGTGTCATTTGAATGGTGGGATTTTGCCTCAGTCTTTGATACCAGACACACCTAAACAATCCATAAAACCCCCCTCCTGTAATTTCAGGTGATCGCTATTCACGAGTGGTGTTTACATCAACAGAAGGCGAGAATTTATGGAATTTGAATGCAATTAAGTCAATGTGCAATGTAGATAACTTGAGGGTAAGTAAAGACGGCATTTCATTTGTTTAACTTGCAGATACAAAGCATGTATTCAAAACTTTGTTTTGCTGCCCATTGCCACCCACTAGCATATGCACATTGTTCACATCCTTTTTGAATGGTCAGTCAGCATGCAGGCAAGATTAGAAAACAACTTGCAATTTGTAAATCAGATTACATACAGGAATTTATTTGGTTTTGCTACTAATACCATCCAGAATGGGGTGGAGGAGGATTGCTTTAGAAGTTCCTTTGCAGAAAGGACTATCTTAACTTTTGCTGTTTCCTCTTACAATATTATTCCGTGGATTTTTGTTCTTGTTTCCCAGCAAATAATTCATTTTTCTTGCTTTTTCACCTTTAGGTGAACTAGCTGCATCCTCATGGCATATATAGCTTTCTCTAACATGCAGTGGGTCACTCAGATTTATTCTTAGGTCAAAAGAGAATAGGTTGGCAGATGGACACCAAAGGAACATAGATAAAGTAGCTGGAAATACAGCCCAGTTAATAAGATGTGGATAGTGATACTTTCAGAGTAAAACTAATTTTTCTCTTTAAAACTGAGAAAATGAGAAAAGGCATTTTGGCCTTCTGGCCTTCTTGTAATTCTTCTCAGCTAAGAAGAGTATTACAATGCTTATTTTCACTATGCGAAGTATTGAGTACAAGGAGAGCTATCCTTGTATTCAATACTTTGCATAGTGAAAATAAGCATTGTAATAGGCAGACTCCGAGATTACCATGTAAGCCATGCACAGCTTCTTTTACATGTGTGAGAAGATAATTTAGCACTCGGATTGAAATCAATGTTCAGTTTCAAATGATGGAAGTTAAGTGACAACGGCTAAAATAAGTATTCAGATGGTAAGTTTGACACTTGTTTAAGTGAGCTCCTTTGAATTGCTGAGTAACCATGAATTTTTGTGTACCAGTGACTTTGTATGGAATTAAAGCAGTATGTTTTTCTTATATTAATAACAAACCTTTTAGTTCCAGATTTTTATCCTTAAAAATATTCTTAAACAATTAGCTTCATATTATACTGCATTTATTTCATGAGGAGCATTTCCATTATTCTATTTGGTTATCATTGACTTCTAGACAACTGTACTAATTCAGCAAATTCCCAAACTGCTTTCCCTAACAGCTGGCATTTGCTTGCTTAAAATGTTGAGCTGTAGTGAAACATTGTGTAATGAATTTCCCTTGGCAGGCTGCTGACAGGCATTTTGTCCTGGTTGGCCTCTGTTGGTGTAAGTGGTTTTTGTCCTCACATGCTCATGAAATGTTCCTTATATTCCCATCAGAGATTATTGCACCAAGTCATGTTGGCTCATGTGATTACCCTTTATCTCTTCCAATCAGAATGAGCCAGGTGAGCAAAAGTACAGTATTTAAACTAACCCAGCTCACTTTTGAATGAATTCCAGCTCAGTCAGGGGAGAGAAGCCTTTTACAAGGGCAAAATTTAAGAGTTGGGGAGGAGATGCTAATCTGTGCATTTAGCTGTAGAAGTTTAGTCACATGAACAGCTGACACAGGTAAATCCCAGGTAGTACAGATCATTGCAAAGCAATGGAAAAAAAAAAGTCTGTATTAAAAATCCATATAACAGAATGCAGACAGTTCATTACCTCTGAAGAATAACCTCTTTAATGGTTACATTATTCCTGGGGCATTTTTGCTTGCCTATACACACACTTTGATAATAGTGTTCTTTCAAATACTGCTTTACTTTCTGAGGGAAGGATGAAACTACATTATTTCGAAAAAACAGGACACCACACATCTTGTATCCATAACAATAGCTCTTCCTTTGAAATAAGAACACTTCAGAAAATTAAATGCTATTTCAGCTACACCCCCAGTTGTGTAGATATTTATATTTATATTGTTTCAGATAATGTTTCTGTGTAACTTTTTGGTAATTTGGGTAGTTACTTAAGAATATAGTAATGGAACATCTCAACTGAGAAGAGCGACAGTGTACCATGGCAGAAGCACTGACTTGTAGCTAGTTAGTAGACAAAACAGATCACTATGGTTATGTTTTGCATTTATTGCTTGTCCATATGTAAATTTCTAATAAAAATTACTCAGGGCCCAGAAAAGGGCTGCAGCTGTTTTTATTTTATTTTTTTTAAATTCCTGTTACTTACAAATAACATGTTTAAACAATTTTAACACTTTCTAACAATTTCTAAGCACTTCTAACACTTTTTAGAACTTCAGGAAGTGTGGCCATATGCCTCACTTCTGAATGCTAAACTCTGCTAGCAGCCAGTCCCTAGGGAGGATGCTGATTTGCACTGCAGCTATCAGAAGAAATTGCTGACTACAGTGACCTTCTGATCTTACAGACTGTCTTCTGGCTGTAGTTATTTTTGTTGTTGAATTCCTGCTTCTTTAGGGCCACAGTTACATTGGTATAAGTGGCAAAGCTTTCTGTATTCAAAGACAGCAAAATGAGACAATATTTTCTGGAGATGCAAACCTTAGAATTTATGTATTTTTCTGATGATAAGCAGGATTTCAGCACTAGTATTTTCTTTAGTAAGCACTAACAATATATCCCCTATGCATTAATTGTATTCCCATCTGCTTGTTACTGCTTTAACTGTATGTTTTACTGACGCTTAGGGGCTCCATCCTGCAGCTGCTCAGCATATGGTAGTCCTATAATCTTCATGGAAATGTTATGTACAAAATAGCTATAGGAGGGTTCTAATTTTTTACTACTTGGATAAGAACAGCCCTTACTATCAGCTGTTAATTGCAGAATGTTTTCCCTATAAACTATAAACAATTATTTTAAAAACTTTAAAGACTGTAAATAATCTCCTCAGACTGCTTCCCTAAAACTGTGTGTTTGTGATTCTGTGTCACTGCATAGATCCATGCGGGCAGATCTGCCCACAGATACAGCATGTGTGCAGGTTACACAGATTAGTTTCCTTACTTGTTCCAAAATAAATGGAAATTTTGCCAGTGGCAGATCAAGCCTGGCAATAGCAAAATGGCCTTTTCAGCTCCTTTGGATCACCAACAAAGCCCAATGTTACAATATATTAACATTTCATGTAGTATTTTAATGAGCTATCTGGAGCTAAATTCTGTATTTTAATTTCTAATTTCCAGCTGCTGGCTCATGTTACTTTATCTTTGGCAGCAGCTACTTTACCAGTGAATGTTTATGGCCTGCAGCAAGCGTTGAAGAACAGCATATAAACCTCATTGTCCCATCTTGAACTTGAATACATAGAGAAGACAATACAATCCTTTCCTCCCAATTTGCCTATTATATCCTCCCAGGATTAACCTGGAGGTGTGCCATGAAAAATACAGATATGCTATTCCAGTGCTTCCTTTTATTTAGTAGGTTGTTCAGTTTTTTTCCTGAGTTTGCATATGTGAGTGTTTTTATCTGGAAACAATCAAATGTGAATTATCCTGGTTTTTTGGAATGCCAGTTTGTTATTGTTCAGAAACTGGTTGACAAAATTAAGTCCATATTAAAGCTTTTATATGTGCCATGAGAATTCCCAAGTGCAGGTTTTTTTGTCTGCATTATAAAAGATTGCTAATAATAAACCTGTGCAATTTTGCTTTAAAAAAAAGAAAAGAAAAATTAAAACCCTCAAACAAACAACAAAACGCAAGGTGGGGGAGAGGGAGAAAAATGTTATATTTAAAACATTGTTTTAGGGCCTAATCGTAAAATGTCTTAAACACATGACTTTATTAATGTGACTGTATTAATATGTGTTCATTCTATGTAAGTTGCTTAAGACTGAAATTTTACATATATTTGAAGGATTCATTCTAATTTGTCATGTATAACAAGCCAGAAGTTCTGGCTTTTAAGACTTGTATCCCCTGTGCCCTATCAAAATTGGGTTTTCCCAACTTGAGAAAATTTCTCTCATCTAATTTTGGTACTTAAGAGTTCCAGTTCTATTTTATAGATACTTTCCATTTTGCCTAGTGGTGATATGTGCCTTATGGTGATTTAGCTAAGTTGTGCTCTTACTGGCTTCAACTACATCTGGAATATTCTTGAAGTGAAAGAAGAGTATCCACATAAGGAATTAACACTTGCTTAGCTCAGGAGTTTCCTTAATCAAAATGTTAAAATTGCAATCATAGTTGTAAAGCTCTGGTAGGAGTTCCTAGTCTTTGGGCAGTCACTTGGGCTGACAACAGCAGTCCTGCCCCATGTCCCAGTTTTGTCCTCTGTTTGCACTTGTGCCTGGTTGTCCTTGTGACTTCTCTGGCCTTTCTGCTGCTGCATCTTCCTCCACTGCTGAGTCAACTCTTGGGACTTTGTCTTATGGTGGGTGCAGCATTCAAAGGTGTGACTGTTGTGTTGTGCAGCAGGGCTTATTTTGGGGTGCCCTCTATGCTGCAGCAGAATTATCTCATGCTTGTGCCTCGGACTTAGGGACACAAAGTGCCTGGGTGGCAGGCTGATCTGGTGGGGGAAATGTCTGTCAGCTGTACAAGAGCTAAAAAAGCCTTAAGATGTGAGGGATGTAGAAGAGAGGTCAGATGATAGAAGTTATCATAAAGCTGTCCCATCCTTTCTGTCTGGAGGGTAAGTCCCTGCCTCTCCTGGGAACTTTAGTATGCCATTACAACCAGAATAAAACTTTATTGATGTATGGCTGATAGTTCAATTTCAGGAGTACAGATAGTGTGGAATAATAGAAGAGAGTTAACAGTCGTCAGTCTGGAAAAAAAAAAACACCTCAGTGCATCTTCAAACAATAGAATTACAATGTTGGGGTTGGACTCAATGATCTCTAGAGGTCCCTTCCAACACCTAACGTTCTATGATTCTATGAATATTCTTAACACTTCTGCCAATTTTATGCTGCTGTGACAAGTCAGTACCCACCGTTACTGCTGGTTTAGGCTGCTGCATGTAAGAGTATATTCATCAAAAACAGGGTGTGTGGAAATAAGAATTTTGAATGTTAACGCAAAAGAACTGGAAGCTGAATTGTCATCACCTCAGGACTTTTTTTTTCTGGTGGACAGATGTTTCTAATAATTCAGACTATTACTTTAAACTGGATTTTTTGCCCTGCCTGTCTTTATACAGATCAGATCCCATTCCCAGTTTGGTGATCTCTGCCAGAGAGCCACCGCTGCTTCGTGCTGTCCCAGCTGGACACTGGGCAACTATATTGCTATACTAAACAACAGGTCATCGTGTCAAAAAATTGTGGAACGGGACGTCTCTCACACCCTAAAGCTGCTTCGCACCTGTGCCAAATACTACTACAACGGAACCCTGGGGCCGGACTGCTGGGATATGAATGCCAAAAGGAAGGACCAACTCAAGTGTACAAATGTGCCTCGAAAATGTACCAAGTACAATGCTGTTTACCAGATCCTTCACTATCTAGTGGACAAGGATTTTCTAAGTCCAAAGACAGCTGACTATGTCCTACCAGCTTTAAAATACAGCATGCTCTTCTCTCCAACTGAGAAAGGGGAAAGCATGATGAGCATTTACCTAGATAACTTTGAGAACTGGAATGCTTCTGACGGTGTAACAACCGTCACAGGGATTGAGTTTGGAATAAAACATAGATTGTTTCAAGATTACCTGTTGATGGATACTGTGTATCCTGCCATAGCCATTGTAATTGTTTTATTAGTTATGTGTGTATACACGAAGTCCATGTTTATCACGCTGATGACTATGTTTGCAATCATTAGTTCCTTGATTATTTCTTATTTTCTATATCGGGTGGTATTTAATTTTGAGTTCTTTCCATTCATGAATCTTACGGCATTGATTATTCTCGTTGGGATTGGAGCGGATGATGCTTTTGTCTTATGTGATGTTTGGAACTACACAAAATTTGATAAACCTCATGCTGGAACCTCTGAGACAGTGAGCATCACATTACAGCATGCTGCTCTTTCCATGTTTGTCACGAGTTTTACTACCGCTGCTGCCTTCTATGCTAATTATGTCAGCAATATCACAGCAATCAGGTGTTTTGGTGTTTATGCCGGCACTGCCATTCTGGTGAATTATGTTTTGATGGTTACGTGGCTACCTGCTGTAGTTGTACTACATGAACGGTATCTTCTCAATGTTTTCAGCTGCTTTAAGAAACCTCATCAGAGGGTGTACAACAACAAAAACTGCTGGACAGTGTTGTGCCAAATGTTCCACAAGATTATTTTTGCAGTCTCAGAAGCATCCAGGATATTTTTTGAAAAAGTTTTACCATGCATTGTTATCAAATTTCGATATATTTGGCTTTTCTGGTTCCTTGCCTTAACAATTGGTGGAGCATATATCGTGTGTGTAAATCCAAAGATGAAATTGCCATCATTGGAGCTCTCTGAGTTTCAGGTATTTAGGTCTTCTCATCCATTTGAACGATATGATGCAGAATACAAAAAGCTTTTTATGTTTGAACGTGTCCACCATGGAGAAGAACTCCACATGCCGATCACGGTAATCTGGGGTGTCACGCCTGAGGATAATGGTGACCCTTTAAACCCTAAAAGTAAAGGAAAGCTGCAGCTAGATAGCAGTTTTAATATTGCTAGCCCAGCTTCACAGGTTTGGATTTTACGTTTCTGTCAGAAGTTAAGAAATCAAACATTTTATTACCAGACAGAAGAACAAGATTTCACAAGTTGCTTCATTGAAACATTTAAGCAATGGATGGAAAATCAAGACTGCGATGAGCCATCTCTTTACCCCTGCTGTAGCCACTGGAGCTTTCCATACAAACAAGAAGTTTTTGAATTATGTATCAAGAGAGCTATAATGGAGCTAGAAAGAAGTACAGGGTACCATTTAGATAGTAAAACCCCAGGGCCTCGCTTTGACTTAAATGACACCATCAGGGCAGTGGTGTTAGAGTTCCAAAGCACCTACCTCTTCACGCTGGCTTATGAGAAAATGCATCACTTCTACAAGGAGGTGGACTCATGGATTTCAAGTGAGCTTAGTTCTGCTCCTGAAGGTCTTAGCAATGGTTGGTTTGTGAGTAACCTCGAATTTTATGATCTTCAGGACAGTCTTTCAGATGGTACTTTGATTGCCATGGGTCTTTCAGTTGCTGTTGCATTTAGTGTAATGCTTCTTACAACTTGGAATATAATTATAAGCCTTTATGCAATAGTTTCAATAGCTGGAACTATTTTTGTCACTGTAGGTTCTCTAGTTCTTCTGGGATGGGAGCTAAATGTGTTAGAATCTGTCACTATTTCGGTGGCTGTTGGCTTGTCTGTAGACTTTGCCGTTCATTATGGAGTGGCTTATCGCTTAGCCCCTGACCCTGACCGAGAAGGAAAAGTAATTTTTTCTTTAAGCCGTATGGGTTCTGCTATTGCAATGGCTGCCTTGACTACATTTGTAGCTGGAGCGATGATGATGCCCTCCACCGTGTTGGCATACACGCAGCTTGGCACTTTCATGATGCTTATAATGTGCATTAGTTGGGCCTTTGCAACGTTCTTCTTCCAGTGCATGTGCCGATGCCTTGGACCACAGGGCACCTGTGGTCAGATCCCACTACCAAAAAAACTGCGGTGTAATGCCTTCTCTCAGACTCTTTCAGGAGTCCAGGGAGGCAGAGGTCAAAATAAAGCCCATCCTATTAGCAAATATCAGCTCGACTCCAGAAGTCAAAAAACAGAAATGGAGCATGAGCACTATGAGCTCGAGCCTCTGGCATCACAAACTGCTATCTGTAACCCTGCAGAGAAAGTGGCTTATGAAGAAACCCATATCTGCTCAGAGCTCTTCAGTGGCAGACCCCAAAACACCTGCATGCCTGTGCATTCAGCCTATAATAGTGAAGTGAGTAAAAGCATAAAAAATGCCACTAGTTCAGCTGTGCTACAGACATCTGTTGACCAACACACCCGCACTATCTGCCCTATTTTCTCTCATAACAGGCAGTGTAGCTGTCCTGATGCTTATAAGCAAGTGGCAGTGAAATGGAGTCCACACTCCTGTCAACAATTGAGTGACGCATTCTGTTACCAGTGTTCTCCTTCACCGGGTACTGTACAGTTCCAAAGCTCTGTAGCTCCTATAAATGCTTTGCAGCAAGCTACTGAAGGTTACGTGCATCCCGTCCAGCACGTCCTCCACTGCAGTTGTCTTCAAGGAAGGCTCAAAAGAACAATGACACAGAACTCTCTGCCTAAAAATTTTTTACTCCCATCCACGCAACAATTACAGGCACATCAAAGACTAAATAGGACAGATTTGCATGCTCATCGAAACGCAGAGGAAAACGTAAGAACTGTTCCAAAGGTGATGAGCCCCTCACAGTTTCTCTGCCGAAACACAGGACCTCTAATAGTGCATTGCTCTGAATGCGAGAACAGTGTATCAAATAACCAAAAGGGATTCTGTCAGCAGGCAGACAAGTGTGATGAAAAGGGTGGTACAGAAGCGAATGGGGTTGAAAGCAAGAAAGTCTCTCTGTCAAAGCAGAAAAAGAGAGCTGAGAGCAAGATAGATCAGTGTTCTTTGCAGAATGAACGGGTTTTGAAGGCTGACCAAAATGATAAAAAACATCTGCTGAGTAAGTCAGTGAGAGAGGCTCGCTACGAGGGTTGCCGCGAAAGTTCGCACTGTTGTAGCAAGGCTATCACAGTGAAGTGCAATTCTGTTGACTGTCAAATGCCAAACATCGAAGCCAATGTGCCTCCTATGTTAATGCGCCCAGAACTTTCCAATGAAAGTTTGTTAATAAAAACGCTATAATAAATCTTTCATTTGGCAATCCCGTGTCTTTCTTTTAAAAGTTAAGTTTAAAACACTAAAAAGGAAAGTCCTGAATTAATATAATTTGCATTTTGGAATGAAAAAATGTATTTTATAGAACAGTAATATTTATGCATTTCATAAAGGCATTACATGTAGTAAAACCTGATGTTGTCCAGAATGGTTTTTGGCTGTAACTAAAGATGGATTGTGCTTAAGTTAGTTGTTGTCGCAGGACATTAGAGTTTGAATTCTCTTTAGAAACCATCTCAAGAAATAAAGCGTTACAAAGAAACTCCCCCTTTTCAGAAGCCAGGCCTTGTTAGATTGCTAATGTTTGGGGCAGACTGAGATTGCCACGTTTATAGAGTACATCATTTACCTTTATTTTACTGCTGCCTTAGCAGGCTTGTGCGCACCTTGAAACAGTGGCAGGGCTGTAATGTGTGTTCATTCAAGACTGTCTGAAAGACCAGCTCTGCAGGGTAGCCTGTTGTGGGAATATTTTTAACTTTTTATCCTAAGAAAACCTAAAGAAAAGCTCTTGGAGGTCAACATCACTTACACTACCATAGCTGTGTATATAGCACAGTAAAACATTTTAAACACATTTAAAAACACTTTAAACTGCCTTTTCTGGCAGCTACTAGACTTTGACATTAAATACCAGAGAATACAGGTGGAAACAATAGTGAGTCTTACTTCTCAGTGCTGATAAGAAAAGCACATTTCATGTGTTTGACACATGTATGTGTATAAAATTAAGAGTTATAAAATCGAACACGAAGTGTTTTGCAATACTGAACTTTTTCACAGAAAGTATGGAAATTAGAAGTAAATCTGCTGTGGAGAAAGGTGTAGTTAATGTGGATGTTCTGGACTTACTGTCGATAGTATCGGATTAAGTCAACTCAAAAGGCTCAAATAAATGAATTAAAACATTGTGCTCTGAGTTTTCTTCACCAGAGAAGATCCGAGATGTAGTTACAAATGCTGAACCAAACCATATAACCAAGACATTGGATTTCAGATGTTGCGTTTCTGTAACAACAGGGTTTAATCAAATGACAGCTCTCATTTAGTCATGGGAATACACCCTGGTCTCATAATTCAGGGAGAGTGGATTTGATAGCTGGAACTGTGTGCAGTATGTCGTAATTGCTATGCATCCTAATGACAAGTCTCTCTTCATGTAATCATTTGGTTATGCTGATTATGTTGATTTTCTGTACACAGATAACAGAAGATAGATTTCATGGGCGGATGTGATACCATGTCCTTGGTGTGTTAGGTATCACTGGGGGAAAAGCCTGGCTTTTTTTTGTTTTAATGTTCATGTTGAAGGAATGAAGAAGATTAATATCATACAACAAACCACTTTGGTTTGTCTGGGAGTAGTGATGTTAGTACTTACACATAGAGGTTGAAATCCACAGAAAAAGCTAAAGTAATTTTACGTGATTTGAATAGCATTCTTTTTTAGATATAAAATAAAACTCACTTTTTGTTCTTTTAAAACTTGTGACTCAGTTCAGAGCCAGATTCTTTTTAGACGTTTTTAATGACAGCAATTCAAGGATTTTCTATGCACCATAGAGACCATTAATTATAAAGAGCTAAGACTTTCAGTTACATTGCAACTGGCAATATAAAGAAATTAAAAGGGATAAGAAATAAACTGGGCTGGTGCTATTCTCTGGCTTTCTTCCTGACCACTGCACCTGCTTGAGTGCTGTTTCTGTGAGGGCTCTATGGAACTCACTGAATTGATCCTGAAATGAAAACAATGTTATGATAGTTTAACTGACCTGCAGTCAGACCTTGCCAAAGCAGTGTTTAATGCTTATGTACTGCCTGTCACATCAGCTGTCATTCACAGCTGTGCTTTTGAGACATGGGCTTTAGGGGAGGTCCACAGCTAACATATCTACAGAAGATAGGACAGTTTGAGCTGCTGAGCTCAAAACTGAGCTTTCTTTCTAAGTCAGTTTTCCCCAACTGTGTTCTTTGTAAGGAAACCCTTTCTGACTGCTTATATTAATAACTGGTTTCATAATGGTGAAGTAAGCCATGATGTTGTATTTTTTTTAAGATTTATATGTTCTTAGAGACTGATACAGTAAAGAAAATGTGGCAGATAAGGGGTTGTGACATCATGTCCTCCTAGAAAAGATTAAAATGAGCTCATATACTTGGCTAGCGTTATATTTGCTTTTTGTGACTGCCATTGCCTCCCTACTAACTTCTTTATTCTTTCCAAATCATTTAGCTGGGAAAATAAAAAGCAATCCTTGAAATAGATAAGTTAAATATTTAGTTAAATGTAAGTTAAATATGCTATGTGTAGACCCTAAAATCCAAGCCAGTACGACTTCCTGGAGAGTGGAAGGGAATAGGAGTTGGTTCAAGTGACAGTCAAAGGCTGATGAATCTATGCATTACCCTATCCCTAGAAAACTCATAGGAGAAGCAAGCTAGGAGAGGTGGAATCCTGCTCCACTTTTTAAGGAAGTCTTAAAACGACCGTTACATCCCACTATGACCTCTCTCTAAGACTTGCCAATGACTGCCAAGTCCCAAGGGAAGCTGATGAGCCTAGAATACTTTTAATTTCCCTTAAGTGATTTGCTGTCACTGAGCTTCTCCCTCGTGTTGGGATCACATAGTCAATCTGTATGTGTGTGCACCACGCTGGCTAAGTGTGGTGCTTCTCTTGTAGGCTGCCTACTTGGGCTAAGGGCCCTACCACTGACACTGGCCAGTGCTTCTTCCATGAAGTGACAAGGTCCTACCTTTAGAAGATGTAGAGCTTTACTTCTGTGGGGAGTCCATGCTGGGCTATTTACCAAGCAGGGGAGGCTGTTCAGTAATTGTTCTGGCAGTGACAACTTACGTAGCTTGGGAAATGACAGATGATCTTTCTGCCTTTTCAAAGTCTAGGAAAGAAGTAAATACAACTTGAATGTGCAGCAAATCATTGAAGTGACAATTTCTTTGATTACCCAAAGGAGGAAAGAGGGGACTTTATGTGGAAAGACAGTGATCTGTTTGAGGCTCCGAAGTTAATAGTACGCTTTCTTCAGGTATATAGAATGCTTACTCCCAGAATCTTTCTGGGAGTAGGACTTGCATCTGAGACCAACTCACTCATTCACCTCACCTATGGAAAAAATGTTGCATTTAACATATCAGATACCTTATTGGTCTGTGTTGTCCTTCGGGTCTGTGTTTTTCAGATTATAATAACATTTATAGTGTGGGTAATATGGTGATTAGTTTAATAAAAAATTATACAGTATTTTACAAGTCCTTTATATAATCACTGAATGCAGCTACCTCATAAAAAGTATGGGTAGGTAGTTGGTACAGTAACATAAAGGATTTTTTTAATTACTGTTTCACTGTTTGTGGTTTTTAAGAAAATTAAACCCCATCTTTTTATAGTCACCTGCAATGACTTAAATTTGATCCTTTTTAACTAATGTGGGAGAATTGCTTTAAAATACTTGGTATTAGGGACACCTCTAATTTTGCCAGATGGAGCTCTGGCAGACACTCCAAGAGAACTCTAAAAATACAGGTTGACAAATTACAAAAATTTTAGCACTGTAAGAAATGTCAAATGTGATAAAATTGAATATATTTTATTTATATAGAGAATGTTATACTACTTAATATAGGTAGCATATTGGTGATTCAGGCCAAAATCATATTGACTTCATTGCATTGGACCTTAAATTTTTTCCACATGCTGGCAAGCTATGTTATATTTTACTTCTGCTAATAATACCCGAAGTGCCTAGACATCTAGTATTTGATTTATGATGGTGAGTTGAGACACTATACTATGAAATATTGTGTATTCCCACACTGTGAAACAAGACTTGCTTTTGCAAAAAAAAAATTTTAGTCTATGTAAGTAAGAGAGATTGCAGGAAAGACAACAGATTCTCTGAGTTCATAAGGGATCTCCACAGACTCATGAATTCAGATCTAGTGTCACTATGGCAGAACTCCCCTCACTTCAGTGTTGTTACCCTTTGACTGTTTATTCTGTATATAGTATCGATCTGGCATCAGTCATTCCACCTCTCTGTGTCTCACTGGTTCACTCACTTTATCAGAATAGGGTGTCTGAGGTCTGGAGAGCCTGTACAATAGATCGTGCACAGCTTAGAGAGGCTGAAGTTTTTATGTAGTACCGTGCTGTAACTTCTGAATACCAAGTAGTCCTAGACACCGAGGACTCTGGCTTTGCTGTTTCCCTTTACTTGGCAGCTTGTATTTGGAATGTTTTTACTAAGGTCTCCACTTTATCAAGTTGCATAAACTCAGGTGCCTCCTGGAGACACATAATTTTCAGTTGATTCCTGAAATGCCTTAAAGGCAATATATCCAACTTGGGTTTGTATTCCATTTTTTAGGTTTTGATAGATGTCATTTTACCTGCAAATGGATAGACGTATTCCAGAGAAGCAGCTGGATGTTGCTTTTATTTAAATTCTGTTAAAAATGTATGTTGAGTCTAGTTCCCAAACCATTAAAAATTAAAACTGGTGCTGAGTCATCGTCTTAAAAATAGCAGGGGTAACACATGTTCTCTTGCTGTGGGCTGGCCACAATGATGGTAGTGTTAGAAGTTGAACTCTTCCAGCACCGAGTCTTTAGAGCAGATGGATGACTTTGCTTTGAGGCCTAAACAAACTGTCTTAAACCCTTGTAAGACCTTAACCAAAATTGTCTGTAGATTTATCTTAATAGCAATTCTAGCACATTTCTCCATGGCTTATGGAAAGGAGCAGTTTTTTTCATAACTGATTCTTCAGTAATGCTGACTATATTACAGTGCCCTAATCCTTGGAAAACAGTATGACTAAAATCTAAACTAAGAAATGTCAAATCCTTAAAAATTTGACCCTAAGGCATGTCTCCTGAATATAATAGTATTAAATAATAGGAAATGTCACAGTTTAAATCTTAAGATGGATGATGTACTAAGATCATTATTGAGTTTATGTATATTTGAAGTAATTTTCAGGACAAGTGAATGACAAGTGAGGACAGCTTGGCTTGGGATGACTGATGAGGTGACACCTCTGGCTGTCTGCCCTCACCCAACCCTAGCAGCAGGTCGCCTGTAATTACCTCACTGTAACAGCAGCGTTTGGGACAATTATTGCATCAACCACCTCTTCTCCCCATCTCTCACTGGTGAAGTTCTTCATTTTGTAAGAAGTAAACCTGCATGTTACAAGCTGGGACGGTAATTCAACTCTCCTGTTCATGGTATAAATCATAACTAAGCTAATTAGAGTTACTGGAGCTGTGTTGCTATAAGAAAGAGAGGTATCACAACCACTGAGTTCTTTGCTCACATAAAAATTCCTACTACACTTTAGGGTTTGGCCCTAAATCCATTTTCTAAGAGAGATGTTTATGTACAAAAGAAGAACGCATGGATGTCCTTAGAGCTTAAGTTAAAATGAACAGTAGTAGTCAACTGAAGGCCCATGAACTCAGTGCTGAAGAGATTCACAGCACAGTAAGATGGGTTTAGCAATACTTTGAATGGAGATTTCTGCCAGTGCCATCCTGCAGTACAATGTTAGATACATTCCTTCACTTTTTCTTACAAAATTAGTCTGTTTAAATATATATTTTAAAATCTATTTTATAAAAATTTGTTTTCAATGTCTATTTTTATAATACATATAATACGTAGTATTGTCACAAATATTTTCCAAGTGATCTGATATGGCATGGCAGAACATCAAACCATTTTCCTAATATATGCTCTTTTCTATCTGATGAAGCTTGAATTTGTGGCTGTCCAAGACCTTTACTCACCCTTTCTTCTATGTTGTCTTTGTAGTTAGGGTTCTGTCTCATCTGAGTCTAACATTTTTGGCTTTTCTTAGATGCCCTAATAACTTGATTTCTTTCCTGGCAGTACTGAATCTGTTAAGTGCCAATTGTAGAACATGTTGATGTTAACATCCACTAAAGGTAACAAACTTTTCCTGTGTTTCATGAGTTCATAAAACTGCATGTAGCATGCCTTCATCTCCTTTTGTTGATTCCCTTTTTTCTTTAGTTTTTGAAATACAACTTGTGAAGCTTAATCTCTTTGATCCTTTTTTATTAGAGAAGCTTTATTTACATTTGGGGAGTATAATATGTCAGCCTTTTAACAGTTCACAGCAATATTACACTACTAAATAGGGCAGAAATAGTGCTGTGTTATATTGACACTAGCTTGAATACTTCTAGCACTAGGTAGTTGCATGATTTGAAGGTGTTCTGTTTGGCATAGCACTGAAAGAGTATAATCTTCACAAAGATGGGCATTATGAATTTTGTAGTATATATGACAGATAATAACTTACTCTCATCTTCTTTCATGTAGCATTATCTTCACACAAAGAAACTTAAAAGAAGTAATTCAGGAAGTATTGAGTAAAATAAAACTGAAAAGTGCTAGGAGTAGAGTGGCTAGCCAAGAGGTAAGCTCTGTTACTTTCCCAATTCTATAAGGACTTTTTAAACCACTCAGTTTAATATGTCCCCAGTGAACAGCATGCTGTTATCAAACAAGAATTCAAGAAGCTGCCTTCTGACATCTCTAGACAATATCACATTCCAGAGAAGTTTGAATATGTGAAATAATTTTAACAGCACTGGGGAAAGATATCTTACCAAAATAAGGTGTCATAATGAAAACTATCATTCAAGTGTTACTCTGTCTGGCATTTTCATCATTTGCAGCTGCAAAGCAATATGGGACTTGAACTAATGTGTTTTAGCTGCATGATGTTCAAGCCTGTATGCAAGAATTTGAGACAGCTCAATAGGTGCACAGATAACTTAGATATATAACATTCAATTAATCTAGTTGAGACACGGTGGGAGAGGGAGAGAGGTGCCCCAAATCCTTATTTGTATTGAAATACTCTTGTACATTATACAGAGGCAGTAATGTATGTGATAGAGGTAGTGTTCCTTAGAACAAAAAGCATTAAGCAGAGTTGCAAACAGTGGCACGTAAAAGGTGTTTGTTTAGTTAAGGAATTGTAATTTTCTGTACATTTAAAATCAGTGGTATTTAAAAAGGATGCATTCTATGAACCTGTAATAAATGTTTGTACTTACTGAAGATGACCAGTAACTCAATACATCCAAATAGGTTTTAGTACTGTAACTTCAATGAACTTCATTTTGCATCTACTACACAGCTTCACAGGCACATCGATGCAGTTAGTTTGGCCATCGCCAGTCAGGACAGTGGATGGAAACTGAACTGCCTCCTGGTTGAGCAGCTCCAAACCAACCATCTGTAAGAGCAGAGTGTGAGTATGCCTGTTTGCCCTTTGCCAGATACTGGCTTATTGTGGGCAGTGGAGGAGGGAGGTTGAGATCTGTGGTTCCATTTGTCCCCTGAATGCAGAAGCTGATAACTTTGACCAGCACAGGTGTTTCACAATTCAAAAGGCGAATTAGGTCCTTGTGATGCTGTGTAGGTGTAGCTGAAACTGCGTGTACATGCTTGGATTCTTTGGTGTTCCAAAGACACACGTGGATTTTTGTACCTAAGAAGTTACTGACATTCAGTCACCCTGGTTAAGCGTAAAAAGTGTCCTGATCTGTTTCTATTTTGGCGTTCCCAGAGAAATACTATGCTCTTATGTTTAAATTCATATTTATTTTAAATATATAAAATCTATAATAATATGCCCTAGTCTTAAACTCCTATTATTAAAACTGATGTTTAATGTTATCATTACTTCAGTATTTATATAAATGGTCCAGCACTGTAGGGACATACAAAGTCTGTTTTGATTTACCATTTTTAGTACTTCATGATTGTATTTCCTTGATGCTTTTAAAATAATTAATTTGATATGCTAGGCCTGGACGCATAGAAGATTCAAAGTACATACAGCTTAGCTTCAAAACTGCCTGAAACAACTGAGGAAAAAAAGATGAACCGTTTGATCTATAATAGTAAACAAAAACCCAATATATTTCATGGCCAGCAAGTCTGTGTACACATGCCTCATGTCTAGCTTGCCCTTTTCACAACCCTCCTTTCAAGACTAGCTCCACCTTTGTTCTGTGTTCAAGTTCTCCTTTCTGGCTCAGCTCTGTTTTCCTTGCACTGTCTGAATGTGAAACCTGAAGGACAAGAGCTGATCATCATACTGCAAGGGGCCAACCAGTTTGGAGAGGCTGCAATTATGCCATTGTGTGCCTGCTTTTTAAGTGTGTGTTCCCAGACACAGTGCTTGAATAAGACCTCGCCTAGTTCTCTGACCATGAGGGAGTGACTGATCCCAAGCAGCAGAGCAGGTGTGGTGGCCTGTGCAGCAGCGGGGGGCACTGGGCAATGCAATCTCTGAGGATTAGTCTCCAGTCAAAAGAACTCTCAGCAATTTATCTTTCTGATATTAGGTCTAAATTTGCCTTTTGTGCATTGTCACTGTGCTACTCTGAAAGTTATTTCCCCTCCTTTGGGCAACCAAGGGCAGCTCCCTCCTGGTGCTTGCGCTCCTCAAATCCTTGCAGTTGCTGCTGCTTGCAAAGAGGCTCTGCTGAGGATGGAGCCCCTGCTGCTTGTGTACAGCCTTGTTGGAGCCCCTTGTCAGCAGAGGAGAGCTGGCACAATTCATTTATTTAAGTGGCCTTGTCCCAAAGATAGCTATTGTTTGTATTGTAACCCTCTGCCACCTGGGGACTGTGAACCAGGCGGGGACAGCATGAGCTTCTGAGGTGGACTGTAAATCTAAGGGCTATGGATTTAAACCTGTTTTGTCTTCTGACTGTGCAAGAGCTCAGAAATCATCCTGACATCTAACGTTTACTGTCTCACTCCTGGTTTTCTGATACACTTCAGCCTGAAAAGACTGATTGATGTGAAACCCTGCTGGAGTCTTCAGCTTTCACACTTGCTCTAGTTTCACATTGCTGAATTTTTAAGATTAGGAGAGCAAAGATTCATGTCAGATGTTGTTGCTGCTAGCGTCTTCCCCCTTCCCTCCATCCAAGTCTATGCTATCTGGAAATGGATCCACCCTTCCTTAGGAAACCCAGGCAGTGAGGAAGCCACAGCCTTTTCATGTTTTTACATTAAGGTGTGCCTCGATGAATGTAGATTACCTCAAAGCTATTGCAGCTCTCATATTGGTTTGTTTTTAATTCAAAGGATCTGAAGTCGGATCTCAGTCTATCGAAGTAGGTGCAACTCTTGTTTGCAACCTCTCCTACAGCAGGAGGGGAAACGGGGCAAACAAAATGGAACTATGGCAAAAGACTCAGTCTCTTCCATCCCTTCCCTATAGAACAGTGGCTGATCTGTCATTGATATCTGAACTGAGAATTTGGCTCCCAGATATCAAGTTTTGCCATATACTGAATTAGTTCAGTAAAGTGTTTACAGTAGTCTCTCGGCCCAGTGCTCTGAGCCCAGCTCTTGTCTTTCCCTTGCTGATGCTTTAAATCCAGTTCATCTTCTTGCTAACAGTCAGTCATTGGCTGTGTACTGGCTTGGGAAGCTGAATTCAGCTGACTGATCTATTGTTCCCTTTGTTTGTTTGTGTAGGTTTTAACAGGAAAAGGAGTGGGTTTTGGTCTATGGCAGCAGACAGCACTCACCCAGAACACCTGGTAATACTTCTTTGTGTGTAATATGCATATTAATAAAAAAGTTTTAAATATGATGAGCTTTTTTTTGTAAACTAAAATACTGGATTTCCAGTTCAGAGTCTTCCAATGTGTAAATATAGAGGCTAGGAAATACAGATCTACTTTTATTCTTACAGATCAACAGTTTTCTTGTACACCTCTGTAATTAAACATGAGCCATAATTTGATTTATATTTTGAAGAATCCCTCTCTGAGCCTGGAATTTAGTCATCCTTTCTTGTAAGAAGAAATGAAGTGAGCAATTTCCAGTGAGAAACAGATTTTTCTGGTAAAGTTCCAGCATCACCTGCATATGTCTAAGTGTGTGAGGCATAAAACCAGATTTATTTAAAGGTTAGATCTGATCAAAAAGGTTGTGGCTGTTCAGGAAAAAAAAAATTAAAAATTGTTCTTACAGTGTTTACTTACGGTGTTCAGGCCAGCTGAAGCTTTGAGACATATCACCGTAGTTTACTTGAGGAAGCTCAGGTGTACATATGTTTCTAAAAATGTAGTCTTTCACTTGCAGCTTTCTAAGAAAGTTTGGTCCTTCTTCCGTTACACAGCATCTGGCCACATTATGCCAATTCATACATTGCCTCCAGACTGTGTTACTGTGACTTGCTGTAGCTAAAGCTGTGTTTGAAGATGTGTAGATTTCAGTGGGTACAATGTATGATCGCCTGCCTGTCTTCTGCGTGCTTCAGGCTTCCTGCTGTCTGCTGCCTCCCATTTAGTTTCACTACCAGTTTAAGGCATCTAGTTTTCAAACCAATAAATGGATCAAGCTTCAGCCGCATTAGAAACTGAATATTAGATTATGTATGACTGTGGCTGCTGCCTTCTTGTAGGACCACAGCAGACACACAGCCCAGATATACCCATTCGCTTGACAATTGACAAGTAAAAATCTCTGGAAAAATACTAGATTAATCTAGAATCAGAATTACCTGAGGATATATTTCAGAGCTTCCTTAGAAAGCCTTTTCATAATTGGGTATTTAAACTGTGACCTTCATTCATGCATCTCTGGATCTTCTTCCACATGCCCTTTCTCTACTAAATTATTTACCCCAGTGAATGTTGACTTTGACGAAGACAGACAGCCAGGTACTACACGGTATCTACTTTATTTCTGCAATATTACAGATAGGGCAAAGGTGAAAAGAATACCAAAATAAGCCAGATAGTTTGGTTATCCAGCATTTTTATCACTGTATTGCTTCTTCAGCGTTGTGTGGATGTTCCAGGATTTAGAGATAAAAAGCCCCATCAACTCTGGAAGGCAAGGATATTACCAAAGAGGAATATATGCAAAAATTAGGGAGAGACCGGTAATTAACATACATATTAGCTACTTCTGATGCAGAATTTGCACAGATCTAGATCTCCACTGTGATTGCATAATTATTCTTATTAAAAATTCTGTATGAAATAAAAAGACAAGCCTAATTCTTAGATGATGGATTAAATCTATACCATTGGCAGACAGATAAATTCTTCATCTGCTGGTAAATAAAACAGAGACCTATCTGCACAGAGGTGTATTTAATACAGAGACACATATAGAGACAGACTAGCTGAGCCCAAGTTGTACATGTGTCTCTGAGAGTGTGTATTACTGTCTTGTTGAGTAGTGGACTTTAATGTATTTAATTTGAGTTAGGAAGAACTGCCAGACCTAATGAAGGCAGTGTGACCTTGCAGGACGAGCAATTTCAACAACTAGAATTAAATGGTGTGTACAGACCTGTAATATGGGTCCTTGGTGGATATATAGACAATATGCTGTGAAGTAACTGTAGTACGTTAAGAGACACTCATTAATGTGTTGGCATGAACTGCAGCAATCAGCCATATGTAGCTCATCTGCCAGCATTTCAAGAGGAAAGCCAAAATTCCTTTATTACTTTGGTCTAGATTGCTACCCTGCCTATTTCTTGTTCTGCTATAAGGAATTTTTTAGGTCAGTGAATTGTCTGGTCAAGTGGTTTCTTTTCAGTGTTTCCAATTGTGGCTGGTTAAAAAAAAAAAAAAAAAAGTTTAAATGCTCACTGTGTTCCCATTGTAATTGCATTGAAGTGTTATGGATGAGGGTGGGGAAACTATTTTTTCTTGACCTCAGCTGGTGATCAGTATATCCCCTTGAAGCATGACAGTTGATATCTTTTGACATATTTCATTAGCTAGGGCAATATTAGATACTATTCTTATTCACAGAAATGTCTAATCCAGCTTTTGTTCTCTGAGCTGGCCCTGCCAGAGGATATCCGAGCTGAAGAGAGATGAAGAACAAGGAAGACAGTGTACTGATGCGGTATGACTGATGTTACTGGGAATGCAGAACAGTAATTGCAGTTTTTCCTGCCCTAGGTTCCTCTTCCTGTTGGCACTGAAATTAATGAGGATTTGAAATAATCCTTCGATATTATGTTTATGTAATAATTACTGATATTCCAAACAATGAAGTCTTTAAACATGCAACATATTGACATGCTATCAGGACATTTTAAGTATTGTTGCTAGAGACCTGCGGGGTCACACAAAATACAGTGCAAACAATATTTGTTCAAGTGAGGCAGGAAGTCAAAACCTTCCCTGAGCTTTTATAGTCCAAGAATTTGTTGTAAATTTTGCCAAGAGAGCAACTTGTCTAAGAAAGCAGTTTCTGGAGTAAATCAAAGTCCTTGTTGCCCTTAGGGCCTCACTGAGATGTTCTTCTCAGATGTCAGCTGCATGAGAGATGAAAATAAGTGTGTCTTTCTGACTGACTGCTGTTGTACCTTGTCTTTCCAGCAGCCTGGAGAGAATTAACATCACAGGCCTGGAATGAACACAGAATTGTCAGAAATCTCAGTATTTGGGAAGCTTGAGCTTTAAGTGAAAACCTTAGAACATGGCTGAACTAGAAAACTCTTAAGGAAAACACAAATACAAGAAATTCAGCCATTTAAAGAAATAAACCCGTTTATCAGTTCTGGAAATTACTGTCGTTAGCTGTCTAGCCATGGATTGGCAACAGCAAGTGCTAGTTCTGTTGTGCTTGCCATTCAGAGTAAAACACTAGGCCGGAACAAGAAACAGTGAGCCCTGTACTCCAGTAAATGTTGTCTTTCAAAAGAGAAGCTGGAGAGAGAATAAGAAATAAACAATAATGTTACACTTTTTTGTTTTCAAACTGATGCTGGGTTGTACTTGAATCCAGAGAATCAGACCTCCAGAATTATTGCCCGTTTAAATGGTTATTACTATGATTTTATTCCAGTGCAGTTTGGAAAATCTTGAAATGTCAAAACTGCTTTGTAAGACCTGGTGATACTTTGGGCCCTGTGAAATTATGATGGTAGAAAAATGGTCTTTTAAAATGTTCTAATTCTGAAGGTCTTTGCATAGAGCATAAACACACATTTCACCAACATTTTTGCAGATAATGTCCAGGTTTCATTGTGGCTACTTGAAATTTTCTTTTTCTCTCTCTCTAAATCTTTCTATTTTGTCACTGAAAAAGTGAAAGAAGAGGAAAGTGATAAAGGAAATCAACCAAACAAACAAAAAAAAACCCAAACAAACACAACCCACAAAAAAACAATACAACAACAAAAAACAACCAAAAGGAAAAATGAAGCTCCTTTAATCCAGGATTTGAGGTTTTTTTTAGGAAGATGATTCTGAGAATAAGATTTTTGCTATAAATTAGTATTTTAAATGTTTCCTGAAATGAAAAAAAAAGCCTCAATCTGATAAGGATAGCTTGTTCTATTTAAGAACTTTGATCTCTTTCCTGCTCCTGGCCTTTGTGCAGCTTTGTCTCCCCTTTGTATCAATCACATGCTGGTCTTTTCACTCCAATTTGGGAAGAATGCCAGGTATGCCTGTGTCAAATTGCCCACATAACCTTCACTGCTTTAAGGCACACACTGACATTAAGTTGCCTCTGTTTAACAGTTCCAAGGTATCTGGTTTATCTCTGTCTCCTCGAGGTAAAAGTCACCTGTCTGCTCTGACATTTTCAGGTAATTTTATTAAAATCAGTATCTGCCCAGACTTCTCAGTTCTGCCATGTGTGGCTATTGTCATGGCAATATGAATCCCTGCAAACAGAGACCACAGATTAAGTCCAGCTCCAGTAAATTCTGAAGTCCTGATAATTTTAGCACCATAGGATTTGAAGAAAAATGCTTGTCTTTCTCCTCTAATGCTCAGCTTCCTATGTGGAGTTGTTGGGATCTCTAGAATCCTTCATCCTCTTTCTTTCTTTTCTTTCAGGAAAAGTTACATTTTTCAAGTGCTGGCATTCCCACATCCTCTCAGTGCTTATAAAAATCAGAGCTCACTCTGTGGTTTCACTGAGGTTGTTTGGGCAGCTTCAATTCTCATGAAGATTTTCGTACAGTGTTGTCCCAGTTTCCCTTACTGTATACCTTAATTTCAGTTTGCAATTTCCTTCTCTACTAATCTCAGATTAGTCCATCCCAGTAATACTTAGTTCTGCTTTTTGCTTATTTCCATGTTTCACACAAAAACCGTGTATGGTATTTTGCTTAGCAAAGGTACTTGGATATTAGTGGCTCTATAACAATAATTGCACGATACAATGACATTTTTAATCTAAACCAAACCTCCCTCCTTATGAGGCAAAAGATTTTAGAATTTGAAAAGTGGGAGGTCATTAAGACCATACAGTAAAACTGCTATCACAGAAAATTGCTTGTATTCCTCACTCAGTTGTTCAGTCTGTTCACACAGTCCTTGCACAAAAACTGCATTCTGCATTCTGTTACTAAATTGAGCAAAAATTAAGCTATATGATTAGTCTTTCAAAAGATTTTGGGTGTGGAACACCCAAAGGTGATTAAAGCAAGAAACATAAGGGATGTGATGATATGGTCATGAACAAATGGAGAGGAAATGTGCAGAGATCTGAGCAGAACTGCATCTTGTCGTTGCACAGTTCTGGTTGCAGAGCCAGCAGGACTCAGATAGGTTCTTGACTGCCATCTCCAACTGTCTTTGGATTTGTCTTTTCTTGGAGCACAGATTCAAACCAATAGCATGAATTTTGGACTGTTTTTGGTTTTGGTTGTTGTTTGTTGTTCTTCTTTTTTTTTCCCCCGTATGAGTTCTTTAATTATTCGCCAAAGTTCTGTAGTTGTTTTCATTTCACGCCTTGCAGCTCTTCAAGATATCTATGCAGTGTTGTCATATTCAGAGGTACATGGTAGCTTAGATTCAGCCTATATGTCAGATATTGCTTGGAAATGAAATAGAAAACAATGAGCCAGAGTGTGACTTCTTCCCCATCATACTAATGCTATATAAAAAAACTTTTCAGCATCTCTAATTTCTATGACTTAACTTGTGTCCCAAGGGACTGGCACTTAACAATCCCATGAATACACTTTGTCCTACGTCAGCTGTACATGTGCTTAGCTTTTGGAAATAGTTTTGCTTTGTAGTATGTGCAAGTGGAATGGAAATCACAGAAACCACTCATGTATAATGCAAAGCCAAATACCATTCTTAAAACTCAAAGAATTTTGCCTTTAAAGTGTCGTTGATTGATTACTCAGTTCTTCCTGTTCCAGTAATAGCTTCCCTGATTCTTTCTCTGAAAAATGAAATTACATTATGAAATTACATTAGTGTGCATTGAGAGAGTACCAGTTATCTGATTTGATATCTTATATATTGATTGAAATTCTGAATGACAAGAAAGTCCTGATTTATACCAGTATAATGAAAAACTGAGAAACGGATGAGGTAAGGTCACAAAACATGAACAGTAAATGGGAGCTGAGCACACTCAGCTTCTGCGAAGCATGAGCCAGACAGGGATGCTCCATGATGGCAAAAAAGGATACAAGGGTTTCTTATTTCCTAAATCGAGTTTGGTTAGCTTAGCAGTTTTATTTTTCTATCTAATCTTGCCAACCTATATGGAACAAGACCGATGGGTAATACTGTATAGTAATACCTAATGCAGAACTTTATGTGTTTCAAAAATACTTCAGAAAGGTAAAGCAACAGAGGTGTCTTAAGGTAATTACCTAGCTGTTTGGTGTGGAGCCAGGACAGCCCTCAGCACTCGTGAACCCCAGTCCAGAAAACTGTCTTTTGGCTGAATTGCCTCTAATCATGAGAGCAAGGAAGTATGATGTCAGAACTGTGTTGTCATCTATAGTTTGAAATAGCTTGGCAAGTTCCATTTAACTTGGTTTGTGTGGCATGTTTGGCTTTGTCAGCCTGCCAACCTTAGCCACTAGGGAAGAGCAGAGTATCTTTTAGGGGAGGGTTGTTTTAAAACAATATTTTTGCTTTAATTGCTATTTACACGTTCCACCCTTTGCCCTTTTTCAGCTGCAGGGAGATCTTGTTCTATTTTAGAAGCTAGGGCAGGAACTCAAAGCTAGAGACTGCAGCCAAATCAAACAAGAATCTCACCAACCTAACAGAGGGTTGGCTGATAATAAAGACTATCTTCCCAAGCTTTTAAAGCTCTCTTCTTCCAAAGACACTCCCTTATCTGAAGCCTCTGGCTTCCCATGAGAGGGTATAAACATCTCCCTATGCAGCAGAATACCCTTTGACATTAAGAGGAAAGTACAAGTCAAGATAAATTGAAGAGGCTTTCATGTCTAATCTCAGTAAGCATTCAGAGGCTGTGAACGTCTTTTTATCCTGAGTTGTTGAGGTTTGTTTTGTTTTTTTGGCTGGGAACACATTTTGCTTGGAGTTTTACTACATCTTTTTTTTAAGCTGAGTTGTCAGTGCTGTACTTGTTTGGTCAAGATTGGTTTGTTTACTTGGCATCTTCAGTATATAAACCTAGGGCTGTTTGCATGACTTCCAATTCTGCTGATATTTTAAGGCTCGACTAATGTAGCTTGAGGGTAAATGTCATCTGACTTTAGCACATTGTCCTGTGCTCACAGGAGCAGATTTTTATGGCTTTTTTCATTGCCAAAGGTCTCAATTTTGTTAAATCGCTGTTATTCCTCATTAGACAGTTGTGGGCTTTTTAAAGAGGTGGTAAAGTTTTTATTCCTTTTTTCTTAGCTATTGGGATCCCATCAGTGAACAGCTCATAGAAAGCCCAGCTCACTCCCATATAAATGTGTTAGTATATCCATGTGACTGCTGAAGGCCAGACCCCTACACTCCCTCTGTAATAGTTATCTCCTCTTCCAGGAGTGCTGTGCCCCGATGTGCTCTTGGGGAACTGTTTGCTGAGAAGGGACTTGTTTCAAGCCCCTTCCCAGCCCTTGCATCTCTACCACCCTTCTCCTGGCTAATGCAGAGCAAGTGGGATCTCGTTCAGATCTGGGGAATAGTCTCTGAGGCTGAAGGATATAAGGTGCTTTGTTCCAGCCCAGAGCCATACACTTCGCTTCTGCTGCACTGGTGACTGGCTGGGAAGATACTGGAATTGACCTTTTCCTCCCAGCAGCAGTGTGAAAGGCCTCTCTCTTCTGCTCCCTGGAAGCCAATTAGAGATAAAACAAAGACATTTCAGCATAAGATTTACCCCCGTGGCTTAGTGGCAGTGGTGAGCTTTACTCAAAGGCTGCCTTAAACCTCCTCCTTCTATCCCATGAATGAAGGGACTGGAAGTCCTTCACATGAGTCCAGTAACCACCACAGGCTCTCCACGCTGGGTGTTCTCCCATATTCCAGCCACCCTTTAAATACCTTAATTTCTTTCAAGAGGAAAACTTCCCTTGAGTCTCATGATGTGAAATTTTTAGGTAAAGCACATGTCTTCAACTACCATAATTAACCTTCCATTTTAAAACCTCCATTTTCAGATCAGTTCCCTACAGGCTCATTTTACTGTTTGCAGGAATGCGTGAGTGATGCATAGATGCTCTGTCGGGATACTTTACCTTTTCATTAAGTTTGATTAGATAGCATTTGCACTCTGCCATCTAAGAGTGCCACTTTCTGATATAATTAGTGTTCCTCCAATTAGGATAAATGGCTGTTTCATTACTTTTAAGTGGGTCATTATAGTGCCATTCCTGTCTCATGCCTCTGAAGCTGACAAGGGTACCTGCACGCTCCTTTTCACAAAGTCAAATCTAATTTCAGAAGGCTAATGGAGAAGGTAATGTACCAGGGCAGATGTTGCTCATGACTCCTGCTGAGAGCAGTTCCTGGGTAGCTGATTTTCTTGTGTGTTTGATACCATGATTTACTGAGGAAACAGAAGAACCTATTTCCTAAGGAACCTTTTGAAAAAGTTTCTGGAGGAATCAAAACCTGGGAATTATTTAAAATACATACAGATAAACTTCTGTTACCGTATGAATTCCCCTTATGACTGTGGAAGCATGTGTTGTCACAGGGAAAACTGAGATTGTGCCTTATCAAGAGCAATCCTTGCATCTTTTGTTTTCTCATCCCCATATTCATCCACAGGGATGTCTTGTAACCTGGGTGTAGCAGCCACTTCTGTTTCTTGAAGAGGTCTTGCAATTCCTGAATCATTAGATACTGCGATGCTATAAACACCATTTTCTGAGAATTGGAGGGCACATCAGAAAATTCTGACTCATATTTTGGGAAAGGATAGAGACATTTCTTTTGCAAGGGAGATTTGAGAGCAGTGAGTCATCCTGGTGGTCCCTTTCTGTAACATCTCCTTTTTAGATGTGGAATTCATAGACAACTGCATATTTCAGAAATGCTTAAGGCCACATCTGCAGGAGAATAATCTTGACCACTTTGGATGCTGTAAGTCAGAAGCTGGTCCAGGGCTGAGATCATCTGATTCTCCCAATCTAAAAAATTTCTCAAGAAGGGCTAAGATTTTGGAAAACAAAGATTATATTTCTTGCTGTGGGATTAATCTACTCAAGATGTAGTAAAAATGTTGTGAGTTTTGTTGTTCGGAGGTATTTTTGGTTGGTTGTTTTTTGTGCGGTTGGTTTTGTTTGGTTGGTTTTCTTTGTTTGTTTGTTTTGTTGTTGTGGGTTTTTGTTTGGTGGTTGGTTTTGTTTTGTTTTGTTTTTTAACTAAAAGAATTATGGAACTCCCTGAGTATCTTTCTATTAATGAAACTGGGTCAGATCTTAGATTGCTTAAAATGTAAAAAGCCCATTTGTTTTTCTCCACAATTTTTTTTCCTCTAGAATTCTCTGATTTTCAAGCCATTTTATTTTGTTCTGCCTTATGGTCCCTGGTTCTCCTTTTGCCACAATATAATTGTGCAAGACTTCTCCCCAGTTCATCCAGTTTACAACCATCTAGATATTTCTCAGGCTTTCATCTCAGATGACTTATCAAAGCCAAAACACCCATTAATCAGTCACCATCTTAGCAATCAGGTTTATTTCTAGTAAGGGTATTAGTACTGAGGAAAAAAAATGTTCAAAGATTTTTTTCCCATCCTTCTCAAAGTTAGTGGATGGAGGGCAGGCAGCCTGCAACCCTTATCCCCTTCAATGACTTCTCAGTGGGTAGATCGAAACATGCAGAGTAGTCACAAAAGGCAAGTGGGAGCTAGGTAGGAGGGATTAGATCTTGAGGAATTTTATTTAATTAGCCTTCCTGCTAAAGCAATCACTTCTCACTCCTCAGGCTCTTACCCTACTAGGTCTTGTTTTCTCTATCAAACTGTGAAGCAACACAGAATTACATAGCTTTCTTGGTATCTTTGATTTTTAAAAAAAATAATTCTGAAGCAACATGAAAGTATAAATAGATGGAGTATGAAAATATTTACTGCTGCATAAACAGTTATCAGTCTGTCAAAAATCTATGCAGCTGCTGAATCTCTGTGGGAGGCAAACCTGAGTCTCGCACCTTGAGCTGCTTGTGACAAAGGTTTGCATTGATCCCAGATGCTATTTTGAAAACTGAGACTTGATACATCCCTAGTCTTTGCAGGAAGTCAGAATAAATCCAAAAGCTTCTCTCTAAAAAGCTCTGATGGTTTTGCTGTGGATGGTGGTTTAGTTGCATAGCAGCTTTTAGTGAAGATTTTGGCTTTAGATACACATCACAGGAAAACAGAACAATATTTTGCAAAGTCAAATTTCGGTGACTAAGGCATCAAGGGTATTGTGATAGCTCATCAGGCATTATTAATGCATGTATCTTGGAGCTTTAAGGATGAGAGTCTGGCCAAAGGTTCATAGGTTCAGGCAGGATGTGCTACTTTGTCATGCCAATGAAATACAGTCAACAGGATATGGGGAGATCTCCAACCTGAGTGTAAGGGCTACCAAAGGGTCACTGAAAGAAAAGCTGCTGCTTCTGTATGTGAAGTACAGGCTGTATCCCTCCAGAGTGTCTCCTGCTAAGTTTCTTCCTTCAAAGCCAAGGGCAGTAAGTTATTATGTTAAAAACTCTGTATTCTAAGGTCATCTGAGAAGCAGCAGAATCTACAGCGTGGAAGAAGGAAGAGTGAGGCTTTGCTAAGAAGAGCTGCTGTTGTGCTTCTGCAAGGTGTAGGTCTGTCTGGTGGATTTCATCATCCATTGCTGTGGCTAATGTATGTGAAGTATGGGCCTGTTTCTTGCTAAACAGCTTGCTTCTGGGGGAGAACAAACATATGAGAAATACCACCTTTCTCTGAAAATTGAGAAGATGGAACAGCCCAGCCATAGTAGTTACTTGCAGCTACCTACTTTGTAAAATTTTTCTGCAGATAATCCTGATAGGTCCCTAAATTATAGTGCCAGGCCTCTTTCCTAAGGTCTTGCAAATACTGTGTACGTGCAAACCTGAGGTGAGTCATGGTATCCTTCCTAAAGTTTGGACACTGCAAAGAGCCACTGGAGAGTAACTGAATGTCAGAAATTATAGTTTACTATGAACAGTTTCCCAGATGCTGCTCCCTAAAGTCAGTTGGTGGTATCCAAGCAGGTGTCCCAGGTTGCCTGTTGAATGAGAAGGATAAAGCTGGTAGAGTGGCCACTGCCAGCATGTTTGAGCTGTGTAGACAACTGCAACATCTTACTTGTTCTTCTTCCTTAGGCTTCATATGACTGGGCAGCCCTTTTATCTTCTGGCCATTTTAGGACCATAGCACATATGCCAGTGTAGTGGAGTTGTGCAGAGGGAAGTGTCAGGCTTTGTGCCTTATAGCCCCGTAACACCAGTGAGATAGCTTAGTTCTGTCCCTTCAGCTAACACCAAGTTATGTTATAACCCATCCTCTGACAGACTAACACACTCTGTATATGCTGGCCCTTCCTTCTCGCAGAGCCCAGTGCAGGTAGTGGATGGGTCCAAGCAGGTCCACTGCAACTGGCCAGCTACACCTTGGCCTGTGTCTCTCTTCAGGGTCAGGCTACCGGCCAACTGGGTCAGTCTTCTCCAAATTATTTACTCCAGCTACTCTCAAGCATTTTATAGGCCTTCCTTTTTATCTTTTAGCTTGCAGGTAGCTTATGCCTCTCTCGCAAGGTGTACAGTACACGTTCTGATGGCATACGTCTACTGGTGTAGAAATAGTCACAGTGCCAAATCCTCTAAATATTGTAAAATTCCAAGACCTAGTCCAAGTCTCCTAAAATAGCATGTCTGAGCAAACTTCCTGGGGCTTTTTCAACAGCCTTCTGATGTGTGTGCTGGGGTATGAATGGAACTGTGGATTTCTGAAGTGTCAAGGGGGCGAATGTGTGTATACCCAAATGAGTATATTATGAATGAGTCTCTTCAGAGAAGAACACTGATGAAAAGGACACTGTTACCAAAAACGACCACAGAAGTACGAGCAAATACTCAGAAGGAAGAACACCCATGGGGAGTGGGTTCCCACTTTCTAGTGAAGTTCATTATTTTCTTTTCAGAAGTCATGCTAAATAGGAAAGATTTTCCAGTTACTGCAAAAAACCTGAAATAACATCTGTCCTCAGTGGAAGTTCCTCTGGGTGTGAAGACAAGTGCCAGTGTACTTCCATGGACAAGCTTATGGATTCCTCTCTTAAGAGGGGACTAAGTTAAAGGAAATTAATCCCTTATCTGTCTTCTGTGTTTACATTGCTCCATCAGCATAGTGTCTAAATGTCTCTCAATTTTAATTAATTTAGAATTACAGGACCCTTAGGATAGAAGGCTTGTGCTACTCTGCTCATAAAAAAGATGAAGCAGCGAGGCACGAGGAGGATAATTTGCACAAGACTCTTTAAAAGCTGAATTTGCCTCCTTTATTTCAGGATATTGGCCTCCCATACCATTCTTTACCTTTCATTTAGTCCTTGCATCTACAACATGAATAGATAGTGAGTTGGCAGGGACAGTGCCATCTGTAGTAACACAGCTCCTCTTTCTTCATGCTGTAAACTTCTGCTAGCTTCAGATAGATTTTTCTTGCAGATAGTGGTGGTGGTTCATTTGCTTCTCTGGGTTCTTCAGCTCTTCAAAATCAGATCACAGATTTTTTACAACCTGTCTGTTCTTTCATGAAGGGATTTGTTTCCCTCTTCAGCCAGAACCTAGGTTAGCAGAATTACACAAAACTGGAGAACATTGCAGAAAATGGAATGGGCATTTTCTAAAGCCTGTCTCAAGTTTTAGGAATAAAACCAAATAAATTCCTTCATTATTTAAACTAACCAAGCTCTGTTGTTTCCAGCTTGAGTCTGTTCTCCATCAAGTCCCATTCCAAATTACTCCTGATGAAGAATTGTAAAGACAGAACTGAGTGAAATAACACTAGCTTTGTATAGCTAATATATATAAATATATATATAATAAATATATATAAATATACAGGCTAAATATAGCCTATATTTTCCTCGTGCTGGACCTGTCCCTGAAGAGTATCAAAGGATTTTTGTAAAGGTGCTGTGTTCTGGGTTTCTCTTTGTTCCACATGAGTTTCTATTTTGTCTTGTGCCATGAAGTCTGTCAGGGGCAGCACTGGCTGCTACAGCTGAAGGCTGAGCTGGCATCTGAAAAAGTTGTGCCTCTGGCAGGAAAAGTGCAGTCCAGACTTCAGCGATATGAGGAAGGTCTGTGATTAATCCATGAGTTTTCTCAGAAATCTGGCTAGTGAGTATGATAGACATAACTAGATAAATGGTTTGTAGATCTTTCCTAACTTAATCACACACGTTCCTGCCATGCAGCGTATGTGTCAGCAGCACAGGACGATCCCTTCCTGGGTGGGTGCAACAAAAAGATCCGTTTATGTTTGAAAATAGGGAAATAGTGAGTTTACAAAAAGGAGTTACAAATCAGTTAAAGTTTGAAATTAAAGAAGCTGGCACTGAGAATTCCAAGATACTTCTAACAGTTGGAATGCAGTCCCTTAGCAGCTTGAGGGAAAAGAGTGAGAAATTCAAGCTTTTCAGGAGTGCTGAATGTTTATGTCAGGAGGGCTGCAGGTGCCAACACTCTTATAACCAAATAAGTGATTCACCTTGGCATTTCTCACCATCCCAAAGGGAGAGCTGGGTGCACGGGCCTGCGATTTTCCTTTCTAATAAGCAGTTGTGGGAATAAATTCCAGAACATCAGATCATTGTAAAAAGAAAGTTATAGTTGGGATAAGTTTGTTCATTTCTCTCACTTCCTACCATTAGTTGTCTCACTTTTTTTTTTTTCCTTATTCACATTGAATTCTTAGGCTTTGTTGTTTTGAAGCAACATATCCAAATGGTTCATTTCAAAGATTTGCCTGATCATTTATGCAACTTTATAGTCTCTTAAAGTTCTCAAAAGAGAATTCATGTGTTTAAAGATACTTTGCCTTCTCCCTATTCTCCCTACTGTGTTGCTGGCATTCCCAAAGGTGCATCTTCTCCTGGACTAGGCCATACATCCTCCACTCTTTTTCCTATTGTTCTTAATTTGCAAGCCCTTATCATAAATACCATCCCATGTGGCTACCTGATAAGTGTTAGCCACTCCCAGTGAAATGCCCAGGGATTTTTTTTCTCCTATCCTGAATAGGCTTAAACAATCCCCAAATTAATGGCACTCAAATTGGCAACTCTCAGTGAATGTTCAACTACCCCTCCCTGTAAAACTAGGTCTGTCCCACAGAGGCAAACTGGTGGCACATTAAGTGGAGACCTTACACTGTTAATTAGTTCTGCAGATCAACAGAAGACTTTAGTTTCCAAAGTAGTAGAAACAAATGTTGTAAAACTCAAATGTTGTAAAACTACAAAATAGAGCAAACAGACCTAATGTCTTATCATTTGCCAAACCTGATCTCTCTTCCTAAAAGCTGCCAGTGACAAAAGGTGCGTAACTTCATTCTCTCTGCCTCAATACTTCCGTCTTTAAAGAGAAGATAATAAAATGCTCTTATTTTTATGAAGCACTTCTAGTTTCACTACTACAAGGTACCACATGTACCAATTATCTGTGTTCTGATAGTGAATCTAATCACAATGCTGAAATTACATTGCTAATTCAGTTTTTAGGAACAGCATCAACAGATTTCATGGCTTGAAGTACATAGCTTTGGGTGGTTACACGAAAAGGTTATGCATCCTGATAATGCTGTTCTTACACAATGGAAGCTTGCATACAGGTGATCAACCCAGCACAATGACAGCTCATAAATCCATTGTTGCAAGAGGCTGGTGAACTGGTAAAGATAAAGATACTCTAAACAGCAGTGTAGTATTTGTGACACTCTAAATAAAGAGACAAGCCTTCTTTGATACTTACTGATGTTTACATACCATGTAATTATTATTATCATTGAAAATCCCAACTTCCTTTCTTTGAACATAATGTCTAAACAGGAAAAAGCTAACCTTCCTGTTTGGAGAATTGTTAGTTTCAGAAGAAGTATATTTTTCTCTCTTACTTGAAGTTTTCAAAGATTTTATTTTTAATACAAATGGAGAAGACAAACAATAGGCTATCTAAAGGGAAGGAAAACCACATGTCTGAAACAAACAGAGTCTGCTATGAATAGATAGTCTTTGCGCTATGAAATAATTCATGTCATACCTATATACTGACTTTTGCATATTGGGAAAGGAAACGTAGATTTATTTTTGGCACCCACAATACAGAAAGCCAAGTTAAGGTTAGAAGAGAAACCTCCTGTCAATCTGTACAAACAGCAAGAAGGAATGATGCAGGATTTGGCCCAACAATAATACCTAGATGTGATTCAAGGTTGACTAACAAGGCTGACTTTAAAATTTCCACTAACTGCTTGGCATCCAGTGTTCTCTGTAGTTCAAGTCAGTGCTCACAGTGGCCTCATGGGTAAATCTTGTCTTCCAGACTTTGCTTTTGCAGCAGTAGTTGAAGGAAATACTGGTGGAGCAGCACCTGAAGTTCTGTTCCAAGTATATGGAATCTTTGATGGCTGCCAGGATCAGCACAGTGAGACTGAAGACCACGGTGCTCAACTCATCTTTTTGAGGGACAAAACAGAAAACAGGTAACTAAAAGTTCTGTATTAAAAAATCTTTATGTACCAAAAAGCACAAGGAGCTGTTTGGCATCCCAAAGGATGCCTACTTAGAGACTGACAAGCAGCCTAATGCTATAAACAGCAGAAGTGGCCTTGTAAGGTCTACTGATACAAATTTGTCTCTATGGGAAGTCTTCATATTGTCACTTCTCCTTCAGTTTATTTCATTGCAGTCAAGGCTGTAGTTTTGCTGAGGCTATTTATCAGCAACAACTAAAAAGTCTTGCAAGGGGATGTAAGACCCCTGCCCAGAGTGGGCTGGGAAACTGGAAAGGCCAGCCTTTCTTTCCTTCACCATCTTCCTAAAGCTCTTCCTAATTCAAGGCCTGACTAATTTAGATGTGCTTCACAGTTAAGCAGAAGTTCTGAAATACTTGGATTATTTCTTAAAGCCTTGGCTTTTTCATGGACTGCATGAATTTCTACCTTCTTATGATCGTGCATAAAGTGTAAACATTTGGTCTCACAAAGTCAAATACAAGACATTTACAATAATTTTCTAATTTGGGGGGTTTGTTTTACACCAGACTTCTGATTTTGGAAGCCTTCTTTTACAGAACTGCATGTTTGCTATTGGAAGTACTGTATAGTGTAAAGAAACCTTGCAAATATTTGCTAGTGCTCATCCTATTTGTACTAGGGCATTATGTTTGGCTGTGCTTATAGGCTCAGACCCTAGAGATGTATGATGTTCTTTGGTTTTGCTTGTTCAAGATTCTACTTCTCATGGAACCCAAGTTACCTTTCGATGTCAAGATGCTTAGACCACCATGAGTACCGTTCCTAACATTGACGCCTTCCTAGAGACTCATGTGCTGCTTCTGCTCCATTTGCAGCATCTTCACCTCCTCCTCCCACTCAGTTGCGTATTGCTCTTCATCTGTAAGTATTTTGCCAGGTATGGGCCTTGCTTTGTGATTTAACTGGACTGCTGCTATTCACAGGTCCAGCAAGAAGAGAACATGTTAAAGCCATTGTAAAATAATCAGCACCACATGAAATTGAGAAGGTGGGATCCAATAATCTGAAACCCAGATGGTCTCTGGCAGTGAGAAGTAGAAGAACTGTCATGCTGAAAAAGACCCAGGAGTCAGCAAATGAGCTGAGTTAATGACGTGATACAAGAAAATGAAAGGCAGAGTGATTCTGAGCAACAAATGTAGGAGTGTCTCACTCAAGAGATTTAACTCTCTGTAGTCTTATCTGTGCTATTTGTACGACATGTTCTCCACACAGGTAGTACAGCTATTGGAGTGGGAGAAACGATTGCTACCAACAGTAAAGTAACAAGGTCACAGATCTACCAGCATGTTGAACAGTTTCTCTGAGGAAGGATTAGCAAACATAATTGGACAACACTTGGCTGAGACTAGGATATAGGTGTTAGATGTGGGGGAGCCTTATTTCACTGTAGGTGAAATAAAAATCACTAAAATATGAAATAATATGCAGGTATAGAATTATTGGCTTCTGTTACCCTACACAGGGGTATGTTAGTAGAATCTGGGTTCTGGTACTGAGAGTCTTCACTTTGAGTAGGAGCCCATGCAATCTTTGGCCTCTGAGAGGTTGGCTAGCTGGTGGTGTTGAACAACACTGCCTGCTTGATCAGGTTATAATATATATTGCAATAGTACGGGTAGGTTTTTACAATTAAATATGTGAACTGATACCATGTGGCACTGAGTCACTGTCCTCTGAATATTCCCTGTGCTGCTACTGCAGATAAATTCACCAGCTTCTGTCTTAATAGCTTGCTTTAGAGCCAGTGCCACACTTCACACCCTATTCTGGACACTCTCCAACAAGTTAATGTCTTTCACTGAGGAAGGTGAGTACTATTCTTAACTAAGGAGCCATAAAATTCTAATAGAGCAGTTATGTTCCCAGTGAGCCTGAAGGGAATCTGATCAATAGTTATGATGTTGAGGCTCAATTTACGGTCTTAATTCATCAAGCATAGTCATTTTCCACTTTTGTACAGGATGCTTTTGTAGTTCCTGCTGAGCAGAGGAGCATAAAGTCTGCGCAAGCCTTGACAATTCCCCAGGCTTCGTCATTTAAGAATAGGTGACTCTGTGGAGGTGGTGATCAGGGTCCTATGATCTACTTGAAGTCAGTTTTTCATTGTATAGGGCAGACTATACAAACTGAATTTATTCTGAGAGTCTCAGTGGCTTCACGGTGAGTAAAAACAAAAGTTATTTTGAGTCTTTCTAAAATTTGGCACTGCAATTATTCATATGCCTGCAAACCACTTCACAATCGGGAATGTTTCAGTAGCATGTTCTCCAAAAATCCTTTTACTGCCTTCTGGGGACCCTTTGCAACAGTATTTGCAAGGAGCAGATGAGGGCTGAGCTACTTCTATGTTTCTAAGATGCCTCTCTGGTAGAAAGAAGTTTTCCCAGCTGCTCCTGACACAGGTTTGATCTCTTGTGAGTTTACAAAATAAGCACAGAGCCAGACAATGAAATTTTATCTTTTATTAAAAGCTTTATATAAAAAGCCGAACCTTTCCAGAGACCGAAGTAAATGCAAGTTTTATGTAGCCACCTCCCACCAGCAGCCTAAGCTTGAAGTAGAAAGAAGCCTTTCAAACAAGATGGAAAAGTCTTGGGTAAGGCCACGTTGGTAATCTATGTATCTACTTGTCTTTACTGCATACATAGGTTAGCAGAAGTAAATTTTAAGTATCTGAAGTGATAGGAGCGTCTTGTAAATATACAATAAGGTCCTAACTGGAGAGGGCTCTTAATTGACACTTGACTAAAAATATTTTGTGACATTCATTAAAATGTAATTTCTGAAGTAGGCTTTTAAAATGCCCATCTCTTTCACCATGTACGTATCCATAGGTTAGCAGGCTAGACCTGCACATGATCTTTATCGTATGGATTCATTCCTGCTTTGGCTACGTGTCAGCGGTTTCTGTGTGAAATACCCTCTGGTATAACCTCTGACTTTAAAGGATGCTGGTAAATATTTGCACTGGTTGTGGGGGGAAGGTTTGACATTTTCAGAGAAATGTAGGAACTGAAGAGAGTTGAAATACAGTTGGTGTCTTTTCCGACATACCTGGAGGCCTCTGGGAAGCCAGGGCTGCCGGGTCTTTTCCAGACCCCCCAGCAGGCCGTTTATCCCGAGGCCGGCAGCTGCAGCGGCCGGGAGCAGGAGGAGCCGCGGCAGCCCCAGCTGTTGCCTGAGCCGACAGCGACACCCAGGGCCGCAGCACCGCAGGCGAGCGCTTTCTGAACTCCCCCACGCAGCCCCGAACATTTGCCAAGGTTTACCCCTTTTCTGTTCCCGAGTGACTACACTGGTTGAGAAGGAAGTAGTATTTTACTGTAGTAGTTTGATCAAGAGCAATCCAGCATACCAGGGCATGGAGAGTAAATCAGATCAACCACAGGTACGTCTACGTTCAAACAACTGCACTCACATGAAGTCCACTGTCCTTTTTCCTCTCCATCAAAACAGTTGATAGTATTATTTGTTTGCAGCCAGGGTCAAGGCAGACAGCTTATGAAACCTCCCACTCCTGCTTCCTCACTATAGTGAAAAACTCACTGAGGCCATACTGAAATTATTTGGTAAATTTTGTTGAAATATATATAAACCAAGATGAACAGTATACTCTAGAGTATGTCAACATTGAAAGAAAAATTGCAAGTTTTGTAGTAGTGATCAGTGAGTCAGACTTTTATTAAAATGACCCCGAACAACCCCCTGAACACATACACCTGAACAAACAGGTTATTAGCGATTAGAGAGGTAAGAAAGTACCAGGCATGAATAACTCTAGAAAAATACTTAAATAGAAGCAGAGTAAGTGCTTAGAATTGATCAGGACACAGGACATACAGAGAACAACCCAAATTGCACACCAGTTGTCTGTACTTTCCACTCCCAGAATGTGAAAGCTGTCTGGCAGTCACTGGGCTATTGGTCATGTCACAGAATCATAGAATCACAGAATTGTCAGGGTTGGAAGGGACCTTAAAGATCATCTAGTTCCAGCCCCCCTGCCCTTGGGCAGGGACACCTCCCCCTAGAGCAGGTTGCTCAGAGCCCCATCCAGCCTGATCTGGATTCCACCACCTCTGGGCAACCTGTCCAGTGTCTCACAACCCTCACGGTGAAGAAATTCTTCCTAATGTCTAACCTGAATCGACCTCTCTCTAGTTTTAATCCGTTCCCTCCAGTCCTATCACTGCCTGACAGCCTAAGAAGTCCCTCCCCAGCTTTCTTGTAGCCCCCTTAAGATACTGGAAGGCCACAATAAGGGTTCCCCAGAGCCTTCTCTTCTCCAGACCGAACAATCCCAACTCTCTGTCTGTCCTCATAGGAGAGGTGCTCCAGCCCGCTGATAATCCTCATTGTTCTTCTCTGGACACGTTCCAGCACATCCACGTCCTTCTTGTAATAGGGATTCCAGAACTGGACGCAGTACTCCAGGTGAGGTCTCACGAGAGTGGAGTAGAGAGGGAGAATCACCTCCCTCGACCTGCTGGTCACACTTCTCTTGATGCAGCCCAGGATACAATTGGCTTTCTGGGCTGCAAAAGCACACTGATGGCTCATGTTGAGTTTCTCATTCACCAGTACTCCTAAGTCCTTTTCTTCAGGGCTGCTCTCGAGCCAGTTACTGCCCAGCCTATACTGGTGCTTGGGATTGCTCCAACCCAGATGGAGGACCTTGCATTTGGCCTTATTGAATTTCATGAGGTTGGCATGGGCCCCCCTCTCCTGCCTGCTGAGGTCCTGTCACCAGTGCACAGCCCACATGGCTGCTGAGGTAATTTCTTGTTTGCTTCCCAAAGCCAAGGCTTGCTTTAGATCTGGAGGGGAGACCCATTCCTCTCTGCAGGGCAGGAGGCAGCTCAGCTGAAAAAGTACCAGGCTGAAACAGCAGCAAATGAAGCAGACTGGTGGCTGTAACTGAAACAGACCTTGTCAGTAAGTAGTACTCTGAAAATCAGGACTGTAGTGTCTGAAACTGTGCATCCAAAATGTGAAGCATCTGTGATTCATTTAATTCTTCTGAAAATCTGTGTCATAGACCATAAAGTCATCGTACTTTCATTTATTTGCTGGTTGGTCTCAAACGCTCTCCATGTTCAGCAGGATTTACATGGAAATAGTTATTTTTCTACCTGCTTCTTCAAGGAAAGATGTAGCAATCTACTGGTTATTCCTGCACAGCTGGAAATGGGATATTTAGAAAGCCAGCAACCTGTAGATTATCAATGTGAGACTGTTGCTACAGTCTGCAGCTCTATACCACTGCCGCTCCTGCGCACCTTCTTTTCCTTCAGAATTTGGAAGGAAAGGTTATTTAAAAACCAGTCTATATCTTGATAATCTTCAGGCCACCGCAAATACCGACTCCTTTGTAAAAAGTTTCGAATTGGTTTGTGTTTCATCAGTTGATATTGAGAAAGTGACCCAACTACTACCATAATGAGGACATCTTTCAGATCACTAAAGTACCTGCTCTGGGCAAAATTAAAGGCTTCCACACACCACCCATCTTTGAGAAACTGCCTGGTCACAATGCAAATTGTTTTCCTGCTATTCCAAATGGCATGATGAATATTGTTGATATGTTCCTCCCCAGGCAAGAAATCTCTTTCCTCAAAGCACAAGGTAAATCTGTTTTTATCATAATACTGTGAATCCAGACGCTTCAGCAAAGAATTCTGGACCCATTCAAAGTCACTTTTGCTGTAGCACAAATATGCATCATATCTGTATTCACTTTTATCTGCTGCCTTTGGATGGCTGTCTATCATTTTATTGGTGATAGTTTTATACCAGATGAAACAAATCCCCCGACAGCGAATATAAATGATGATTACCATCAGAAACAACACAATAGTGACGGAGGTGAAAATTAACACTGAGAACCTCAGTGTCTGCTGGAGTTCATCTTCACTGCAACCATCGTATGTCAGAGATGACAGTGGTACTCCTTCAAATGCAGGTGGGTATACACAGTACCTATCAGACTGTGAGCCAGCTAGGGTTACATTAGTTTCATTAAGCCACACTAGTAGGCTCTTCAAAGCACAATCACAGACATACTTATTATGTGTTATATCCAGAATATTCAAAGTCATAAAGACTTTAGGTTCAGGGGAAAAAAGCTGGTTTCCAGATAAGTTTAAGTTTGTTAGGCTTTGTGGAAAAAGCCCAGGAGAAAGATGAGACAATAGGTTGGAAGCCAGATTAAGTCTTTTTAGGGATGTTAGACCTCTAAAAATCTCCTGTGGAAGAGCACTAAGGTAGTTGTTATTCAAATGTAGAACCTGAAGTTTGGACAGTGCCCTGAAGACATCTAAACATAAATCTCTCTCCCACACAAGCTGTAACATATTTTCACCTAGATCCATATAGATTAACTGACTGTTTTCTATAACATTATCACTTTTCACACAGTAAGATAAGCGATTCTGTTTTAAGAAGATATACTCCACATCTGGAACTTGGAAAAGAATATACAGGTCAGCCAGGTTTGCCAACCAATTTCTTTCTAATTCAAGGTATGTTGCCGCTATTGCTGTGCCAGCTACAGTCATTAACTTATTGTCACCTAAAAAGACATTGCTCAGATGGGGAAATGAAGGGAGTTTTTTAATGGCATTGTCTCGGAGATCAATAATTTTCAGACTTACTAAGTTACTGAATGCTTTTTCGCCAATCATCCCGATATGATTTTGCTGTAAATCAATATACATTACACTATGTAGACCATCAAAAGTATAATCGTACAACTCACCTAAAAGATTACTTGAGAGATTGAGAGTTTTTAGGTTTCCCAAGCCAAAAAATGCTTGCCTTTGGATTTGATTTATCTTGTTTTTGAAAAGGTTCAGCAATTCCAGATTACTAAGGCTTTGAAAGACTAAAGAATTGAGTGAGAAAATGTAACCAACTGAAGTATCGAGCAAACGAAGATCACTTCTAGCTAGTCCTGCAAACGTATCGGTATCTGGATTTTTAAGGTTATTAAAGCCAAATCCTGAACCCATTGTATGAGACCTAAATATTAGAGAAGCAATTTGAGTCCCTTTAATGGCTCTAGAGAAATACTGGACTTTCTCTGTGCTCCATCCATTTTCACTAAGGTCAAGTGAGTTAAATGTAATATTTCTGAAAGGGTTTTGGCATTTGACCCAGGCCATTTCATCTGTCTTGTATAAATTATTAGAACTGAGGCTAAAATACAAGAAGTGTTTTCCTTGGAAGCTAGTAAGATTGCTTTCACACAGGTTGGATATCTTATTGAATTTCAGGTTCAGGGTTTTCAGGACCGTTAGACTATAAAATAAGGGATGAGGCTGAAGTCTTGTGATTTCATTCCCTGAAAGATCCAATTCCTCCAATGAGCTCAAATCTTGAAAGTAACATTCCTCCAGGATGGAATCTCCAAGGTAGTTCTGGAACAAACGGAGTACAGTCAGACTACGCAAGCCCACAAAAGCATCAAGATCCAGCTGAAGAATCCTATTGAATCCCAAGTCTAAGACATAAAGGTTTGGCAGGTTCCTGAAAGCTCCTTTTCCTATGGTAACAGGATAGACATACTGCGTTCCCATTTCCAACACCAACAAGTGCTTCAGCAGTGGAAACGAAGTTGCAGTCACTTGTCTGATATAGTTGAAACTTAGCAAAAGCTTCACCGTATCCTTTGGCACAAGTGGAATATCTGTGAGGTTGCAGAAATAATACAGGGAGACTTGGGCTTCTGAATAACAACTACTAAATGCACATATATCACTAGCTAGTGATATTCCAAAAACAAATACTAGCTGTTGATGTAACATCATGAATCTATGTGGAAAAAATTAAAATAGTAAGCATTAATTCTATAGCCAGCTATCTATGCAGTAAGTTGTAGAGCATGTTTTAAACAGTTGTTGAATGGAAGACTGAGGTCACATTAAAAATTGCTAGTGATTTGGGATTTCTCCTTTCTCTGAAGTCTTAACAGGTATCATCTGATAGGCTGGCTGCTCAGAAGATGGGTCCCAAAGAGCTGCAGGCACCTTCTACAACCTGAAAAACAACCCTCCTTTATGTACCTTAAGGGCAGTACTACTAGGTGTGTGTGAAATTCTCCACCTAGCTATTTAATTTGCATCACAGAACTGATAATGCTGGTGTATTAGCTTAGTTCCTTAATCAGTTATCCAAACAGGTTTAAACAGTTTGGATTACCAAAGTAAAATGCAGTCATCCAGTTACCTCAACAGAGCAGGCCACCACTGCTCTCTCCCTCAGCGCTCTCCCCGTGGGCAGTCACGCTAGCTGGAATTCAGATTGCTGTCACACACAAGTGCCTAACAGCCATGAATTTTTAAAAGGGGGAGTTCTTGTGGGGTAACTTGAGCCTTGGGGTTAATGCTGCCCTGGGAAATTGTTCTTGAAAGGGTTGTAAAATAGTATTGGAAGTATAGGCAGGAACAAGGCTAACAGTGAAGGGAAACTAAAAATACAGTAGCCAGAAACTGGGCTACAAGATTTCACATTTTATGAAAAATGATGTTTCCTGAACTGTAACTTCCTAAGTTATACATAAAGATGCATAACATAATTTATGCAGCTCACTGATTCATCCGTTTATTAATTTATTCCCACTCTGGATTCTCCTTCTGTCTCCCTGCCTGTCTCTTCATTGAGACAAAAATCTCTTCAAAGCAAGGAAGGTCTTTTTTATTGAGCATCATAAAGAACAGAGCAAATTATTACCCCTAAAGTTGTTGTGTACTGTAGCTCAAAAAACCCAACTTCTAATTAAGATTGCAACCATCTGCCCTGCTTTTAACAAACGCCTTTACTGAAATGAAATGACAACCCAGTGGAAGAGGTTTTGTGACCTCCAGCACAATCTGCTTAAAAATTTTAAGTGTAAATCCTTGTAGAACCAAACTCCCAATGTCCATCTACCGTCCGTGAAGTAAATCTACTTTAGAGAGGAAAAAGAGTTGGGCTTTGAGACAGTTATTAAAAAGGTAAATGCTACTAATTATTATTATGATTTGAGCACACTGCTTATTTAAAGCACAAACACAAAATTCCATGCAGAATATTGCACTTGAACTAAAATCATGTCATGCTTGTTGCCATCATATAAAGTGATTTCTCAGAAACGAAAAAGTATTTCAGTAGAAACCACTACTACATTGCAAATAGCAAGTGAAAGAGCTAGGCATTTTTTAGCGACTATCTGCTAAACAGGAAGTACAAGGATATTATAGTACCACTGAATCTCATAACTGACATTTTTGGTGACATTCTCAAAGTCATCTGATTATACTAAAACCTGAACTTGTAATACCTGTGACTGCTACGGTGAGTCTGAAATTTCCACCCTAAAGGCTCACATACCAAGTGGGAAACACACACACCTTGAAACTTAAAATATCTTGTAATTTTTTAAGACAATTTCCTGGGTTTGGGACAAGATCTATTTCTTGAAAGCAAAAGAGATGATGAATATAGATAGAGTGCTGAATTCCGTGATTCTGAAGTCCTGGCATTCAAATTTAATTCACGTTTTTAGGAAGTGCTGCAAAGAAAAGTGAATTGCAGGGAGTGAGTATCAAAAGTCTTTTAACTGAGTTTTTAACTGTATCTGTGGGGAATACAGTACTAGAAAATAATTGTGTTTTCTACCATTTTTTTTAACCTGTTAAACGGGGACATTATAAACAGTAAACTATATAATGTTTGTCTTTGTGACTATGACATGTAGTAGGTTATTAAAAAAGACAGCTAAACATACAGCAGGTCATTCGAGATCTTGTATACATTTTACTTTTCGCTTGAACCACGAAAACAAAACACCAAGTTTCCCTTTTATTATTTGTTAACTATTACGATGGTTCTTGTTGACACCATAATATAAGATGTTTAGCACAAACAGTTTTAAATTACATTTATCTTTCAGATGTTTACATTTCCATTCCTTGTCTTTGCCTAAATGCTATGTCTGTTTTTTAAACTTTGGACAAAATCACAAGCATTACCAAAAGCAGTGACAAATAGAAAGTACTTTGTAAGTCAACATTTAACAAGAGTATCAGTTTACCACAAGAAAAAACTCCAGGTGGTTAGAGTGGGAAAATTACAAAACCTTACTGGTTTTAAATTTAAAAATGTAGTTTTATTTTTATTACTAGAAAATAAGAAAATGGTGAAGTATTTCTAGCCACCTTTGCTTTTACACTTACCTGCTTTTCCACATTCTTGTAAATTAAAGAAGTCTCTAAGAATCTCTTAACAGTTGTTACACTGTACCTCCACTCTGGTTTGGTGACAAGGGAGATTTCATTAGTAAACTCTTTGCTCCCTCAACTTTTTCTGCATAAGTTACTACCTTTTCCCCTGGATCCTGACCCTCCATGAGCAGGGGGAGGATGCTGGCAGCAAGTAGTACCTCTTAGTGCTTTTGTAAGGACAGCAAAGATTTTTAATTTAACTGAATCCCTCCATGTGGCATTTTATGCAACCTTTCACCATCACACAGTACCACCTGAAGCCTTTTGGGAAGAATATTCTTCCCACAAAAGGATTATTATCTCATTCAGTTACGTGCCTGTGCATGGACAGGGAGACAAAGGGATGTGTAAATGCTTAATTAATTACTGAAATTTGGAGCAATGAACTTTAGAGAACCAGAGCTCAGCATGCAAGAGTTTGTTTCATTGTTGATGTCAGAAGGCATAAGCAGTAAAGGGAAGGGGAAAAGTAGGAGAGGAAGGAAAAATGCTGCAAATGCTTTTGAGATGGAAAGTTCTCAACAGGGTACATTTCTGAGCAACAGAGAGAACTTTTACAGTGCAGGGCTTATATTTTAAACTCGCTAACCAAAAAAGCATGCTCTGCAGTATCTCAGTTAGTGACAGTCTTGGCTGCAGTGATCACAATATTGCGGAGTTGGAGGTACTGCTGAGCACACTGAAGGTTAGTTCCAAGATAAAGGTTTTAGACTTTAGAAGAGCAAACTTCAGCTCACTCAGGGCTCAGCTTGAAGTGATCCCATGGGAAGCTTCCATGGAGGATAAAGTAGCTAGTGAGTGCTGGGAATTTTTCAAGTACTCTCTCCTAGATGCACAAAACCAGTTCATCCCCTCTAAAGGCAAGGGAAGTAGGCAGAGCAAGAGACCCCCTTAGCTAACTGTGAGCTTCTGGGCCTGCTCAGAACCAAAAGGGAAATGTACCAGAGGTGGAAAAGTGGAACATTTCTTGTTGAAAATTACGAGGGCATTGCCAGGGTATAGCAGAGATGCAGTTAGGAAAGCAAAAGCTCAGCTTGAACTGAAATTGGCCAGAGATACCAGAAACTTCAAGAAAGTGTTCTCCAGATAGATTAACAAGGAGCAGAAACAGACTACTGTCTCACTGTTAAACAGGAGAGGTGAACTAGTCACCAGCAATGCTGAAAAGGCAGAGGTCCTCAACACCTTCTTCACCTCTGTCTTTACCAGTGCTGTTGGGTCCCAGGGCATGGGAACAAAAATTCAGATTGATGCAGACACAGACCTGTCATTGGTGAAAGAAAAGTTGGTGTGTCAAATATTACAGGAGCTTGACCCATACAAATCCATGGGCCTGGAAGATATCCACCTGAGGGTGTTAAGTGAGCTGGCCAATGTCATTGTAAGGACACTCTCCATATTCTTTGAGAAGTCGTGGAGATCAGGAGACATGTCTGAACACTAGAAGGCTAATGTCGCCCCTATCTACAAGAAGGGTTCCAAGGAGGACCCAGGTAATTATAGACCCATTAGCCTCGCTTCAATCCATGGGAAAGTTACGGAGCAAATCCTCCTGGGGAACTATCACAAGTAAACTGAAGCATGTGATTGGGAAAGGCCAACATGGATTCAGCAGGGGCAAATCATGCTTGACAAACCTGATCTCCTTCTATGACAAAGTAACCTGCTCAGTTGATGCAAGGCAAGCAGTGGACATTGTCTACCTGGACATCTCCAAGGCTTTTGACACAGTGCCCCACAGCCTCCTCCTAGAGAAACTGACACATTATGACCTAGACAAGTGGTCTGTGGGGTAGGTGGGGAACTGGCTGACAGGCCCTACCAAGAAGGTGGTAGTAAACAGTTCTTTCTCTAACTGGCAACCAGTCACAAGTGGGATCCCCCAGGGATCAATATTGGGCCCAATACTGTTTAATATCTTTGTAAGTGATTTGGATGTTGGGATCAAGAACACACTGATGAAGTTTGTAGATGACACCAAAATAAATGGGGAAGCTGACACACCAGAAGGGAGAGCCACCCTCCAGGAAGACTGGGATGGGCTGGAGGAGTGGGCTGGCAGGAAACTTATGAAGTTCAGCAGACAAGTGTAAGGTCTTGCACCCAGGAACACACAACCCAGTGTCCTGGTTTGGGTGAAAACAGGACTAATTCTGTTCAGTAATTTTACTTTTCAGTTCAGTATTTCTAATTAACAGCACTTTCTGAAGCTAGAAGCATGTTTTTGCAGTGTCTGCTGT
>JANHFX010000393.1:10571-23550 GCA_027560015.1 Chloroceryle amazona | reverse complement strand
AATTAGAAATGAAGATGAGTTTTTGTTCCGATTTGTCAAGGAAGTTCATCGTGAAAGAAATGAAATTAATTCATATGGGTGGAGCAGGGGGTTGGCATCAGAGCATCCCCAGAGGGCCCTTCCAACCCCACCCTGCTGTGAAAGATAGGATTATAACCCACAAAGTGTCCCCATACCTTTATGAACACCCTCCTACAACCACACTCCTCATGCAAACTTATATCCAGTCCCCTGAGTAAAATGATAAATTTGGAGCCGAGAGCCGTACGTACAAACACACACACTTGGGAAGAGGGACCAGGATTCCAGCCAAGCTCTTGCACCTTCAACAGGGGCACTAACTCCACTGCTGAAACCAACCCCTCCCTCTGACAGTACTCTTCTTCTCAGACCAGAGAGCAGACGTGACAGCATCAGAAGTTGGCACTTACCCTTTCACCAACAGCATTTGCTCAATCGTGTCCGGAAGAGGCATACCATAGCTTTCTGGCAGAAATAAAGTCAGGATTCCTGAGAGCACAGTCAAGCTCCCCATCAGGATGTAAGGCAGGAATCGATCATAAGCACCTAGCAGAATACACACAAACAAAAAACCCAAACCCTTGGCATCAGCTCTAAGTCTCTGATAATGTTTGATGCTTTATCCAGGCAAGGGTTACGCTTTCAGCTAAAATCAAACCGACCAACGCCCCTGACACTCTGGCACTCAAAGCAGATGTTGTTATTAATGTGGTTTTAGGAACTGAAGAGATTGGGAAACAAGAGCTGCAAGAGCTGTCCCTGTGGAGTCAGCAAGATGATGAGTTTTCTGAGCATCTCTTCCACGGGGCACAAAACAGAGCTTCTCTACGTTAGGACCTTTCCTCAGAGACACCGAGGCCCCTTTTTTACCTGTAGTTTCACAAGACAATGACCCACGGAGGCAGGACACTGGTCTGGCTCTCCCCCCACCAGCATCTCCCCCCCCCAGACTAATTAACTTACCGAGGTAAACGAAGTAAGGCGAGAGGATGCTGCCCAGTCTAGAGGCCATGGAACTTGCTCCAACTCCCATGTTTCTCACCACTGTTGGGTAGAGCTCAGCCGTGTAAACATAAACCATTGAAAAGGCAGATGTGATCCCAAATTTCCCTAACATCACCAGCAGAATAGACAGAATATCTGGAATCAAAACGCAGCAAGGATTTCAGTAAAACTCTGACAGCTCATCCCTCAATTCCATTGTGTTTGTGTAACTCCTCCCTAATTAGTTCCAGCATCTGCTGCCTTTTTGCCCCTGTGCATGTCTCCGAGCGTGGGCAACACTTTTTCTTTTATTTTGAAGTACTAGGACTCAACATTTTCATTTCCTCTCGAGCACGAGGCTTCCTGACAAGGAAATACACAAATAAATAAATAAAGTAGACCAATAACTATTAAAAATAAGGAGAACAGAGCAAGAACTGGAGAGATCCTCTCAGATTTCAGGGGCCAAATCTCTGCTCTTGCAAACAATCCCATGCACATCCCTTTTTAATAAAATGAACTAAGTTAAACATTTGAACTAAGTTATTTTTTGGTTTCCTGCTCTGGTTTCTCATTAACATTCCTAGCTACAAGTCAATAATTTAATTATAGGAAGCTGTGTTGACTTTAACTAGGACAGCTGGATTTGGAATCCAGATTGTATCAGTGTCCAGTCGACTCAAAGGAGAAGAAAAAAGAGAATGCAACACATCTATCACCTGCAGAAAATAAGCAAGGGTTTGCACATGCCTTTTTGTTTACTCTTTGCCTGTAAATAAGTGTTAAGCAGCAACTCTCTCCCCATCACACCCAACATCATTATCAGTAACGAGTCCATAACTGGCCTAGAGATCCATAGAGCCAATAAACCTTATTTTGTCCTGCGTTCAGTTGCCAAATGTTACGTTATCTATCAGCACCAAGTCGGTACAAGCATCTCTCCTTATCAAAAATACTTCCACAACGGTGCCCTTGAAGGTGACTGAACAAGCCCCAAGGGGACAGTCAGCAGCAGCTGCTTGTGGAACAAGTTCTGCAGCCTCCCGGTGACCTCTGCTTACCCAACTCTGCTTGGTCTAGTCCTGGTTTTACATGGGGACCGTACCAGGGATGCACGTTAAAGGCAAAACTGGACTCCAATGTTCATCCCAACGGATCACAAAGCCAGTGACCCACCTTAAAAATGTATCTGAACTGACATGTTGTGTGAGCTCCTTGTGCAGCAGCGCTGAGTACCAAGAAGAAGGGCAAAGGTAGGAAATGAGGGTCTCTATTTAGTCCCCTCGGGACACTTTTCCTCCACACCTGCCCAGCGCGTGGTACCGCGCTTCAGCTATCATAGATATTTGAGATCAACTAACGATTCCATACGTGAAGGCACCAGCTGAATGAAGAGAAGAACACAGCCTCCCAAGAATAACGCAGCAGCCATTGAGTACCGTCGAGGGAGATTGCGAAGCAGCAGCCAGGAAATAATGTAGGCTGGAACTTCGATCACCGCCGAGAGGAAGCAGTTCACGTAGACGTCCCCGTGCAAGTTCGGTGTGTCAAGAGAAAGTCCAAAATAACCAACAGAGATTATCATCCTGAAAGAAGCAGAATAACAGGATCAGACAAAATTTCTTCCATGAGCCTTTTACATCTGTCAAGCGCCGAAATCTCTAAGGAAGGCAAATTCAGCACCTGCCAGATCAGTTCCTCTCTGGAGCAGCTGAAGTGCTGACTTCAGAAACAACAAGAGAACAATTAAACTGTGCTGATGCTTTTTAGCTTTCAAGCTGCTCTTGAATTCAAAGAATAAATGATATTAAAAATATCCTACTCAGCAGTAACATAACTACTAGCTCCAGAGGTGTGAGGTACTGGCCTATGAGCCCATGGGCATACGTTCTGGGTGGTCCTGAAGCTCTGAGGTCATACTTCTTTCCCGATGCCGTTGCACGGCTTTGCAAATGTCCATCCCACTCTCATTCAGATCTTGTGAGGAGGCTCTGGTTATTTGTTGCCTTTAGACATCTCATTTGTCTCTGCCAGTTGTGCTGATGGAAAGGGCCTGACTACTTCTCACCTCTGCCTCCACATTTCGGGTCACCCCGGGGAGATAAGTGATGAAAATTCACAACTCAGTGATACAGCAGCTCCTTAGAGCCTTAGCCTGAAAGATCTGACCTGCCCTCGTTCTGTTCTGCTCTGGCAGGGGGGTCGGACATGATCTTCAGAGGTCCCTTCCAACCCCTAACGTTCTGTGAAAGTTTGCACCATGGATTTTTACTGCTCTGAGGTCTACAGTAGCTTTTCTTTCTTTAAGAGGGAGCTCTGGGTGGAAAATACCATTTCTGAGTCACTACCCTCGGTGCTTTGTGTATAAAGTCAGAGAAGAGGGGTATGGCATCCTGGCAGACCCAAGCAATCCGGGATTTTCTGTGCCGTGCCCCAGGCTGGTTGGGCAGCACCCAAGTCACGTTTGCACGGCTGGGTGCCTGTGCTGGTCAGCGCAGCAGGACAGAGCTTGGTGGCCGGGAACACTGCGGTCCCAACTGTGCCGCTGCCAGAGGAGAGCTGGCTCCCAAGTGATCGAGGGAAACCACGACTGGCCTCGGAGACAAATCCCGTTGTGTCTTGGGAGATGCTGGGAAGGGAACGTTACGCTTCACCAACAAGTCACATGGAAATAATGGGCACTGGAACAGGACGTGTCCAGGTGCAACGGTGAGGCACAGAGCGCCCAGCACTTCATCTCCTGCAGCATCTATGTTACAACAGAACCCAGAGCAGAATCACTGCACAGCACGAAGAAGATCAACCACAAGATTGGCTCTTCCTCCTCCTCTTTTCACCTGGGAAGAGCCTTCACGGTCCAGCTGCTTAAAATAAGGTGCCTACTGTACCTGGGAAGTCACAGAGCCACGGGTAACCCCCCTGCCAGCTGCAGCTACTCTTCTCAGGAGGAGATGCTTGGTGTTTTCTGTGCAAGCCACCCAGCCCCGTGCTCCTACGAGTTATTTTGATATACAATAAACTGTGCTTGCTGGAACTCACTTTGAGTAGCTGTTTGCCTTGGCTTATCCCATTGGCAAACCCTGACACAGCTTCCACGTTTTGGGGGAAAACTTTAGGAGCATTTACGCATCCAAAGGTGACCAGAAGCCAAAACTTCCTCCTCCCCGATGCAAACCCAGCAAAGGGGTTCTACTGAATTTCAGCTACTTACTGAAAAACGAACAAGCACTCAGAAAGCTGTAAAGGTGATATACCACTATCTGCATTTAATTTCTACAGGCACACACGCGAGATCGGCTGTTCCTAGGAACTCCCTACTGATCTACTCCGTGCAGCTTAGAAGTAGAGTCTCAATTCTCCAGCTCACTCTACTAAAGGTGAGTCAACAACTGGATTTGGGAGGTAAGACAACAGTTTGTGAAATCTGTACGGACATTTCTGCAAGGAACCAATGTTATTTTTCTCTTTTTTTGAGCTGTTTTCTGCTCAAGTTCCTTTCTCGGTGTGTTTGCAGCGCTGTGCTTGATAATGGGCAGGGGAATCTGGCTTAAATATTAGCTAGGTCATCCTCTGACTCAAAAAGACACATCAGCTTGTATGCACTGGCAGCTCAGTGGACTGAGCTCCAAGATTTTGCCTCACTAAACTGCAGCAAAATGGTTCAAAAAGGCAGCAAACAGACTTAGTTAGCTCCAAAGCACCGGAGGGACCTTCTTAGTTAAGACACTGTAGGTACGTGCACTAATTAAACATCACTTTTATAGCCTCTGGCAGGCTCAGAGTTATCATTTTTTTCCCTTTTCAGCAATTGCAGCTTCACTGAGATTTCCAGTAAAAGAAAATGACAACTGTTTAATCACATTGAGCATAACGTATGGCTTCAGCTAGGGCAAAACCACGCTGAAGGTGACAGGTAGACAGAGCAGCTGGCAGAAAATTATAAGGAAATCTCAGATTAAAACTTCAAAGGCAGCTTTATCCCTTTAGAAACGATACAAAGGAGAGGAGAAGATTCTCCCCCTAAGTCAGGCATTGCTGTGCTCAGACCCCTGGGCAGGAGTTCTCTGACTGGGAGGCAGGGGATGACTCATTCCTCCTAAAAGACTTTGTTACAGTCAGATGAGGACTCCCCAGGGCCACACATCAGGCAGGATTCCCATGCATCACTGCCAGCTGAACCCATTCCCCCTCAGTTCAGGACACGTTTGGCTGCTTCAGAAGGAAACAACAACCCAGATGTGTTGCTAGATAGTTACTGAAATGAAGAACCTACGTAACCAGAACTTTTTGTTGCTTCAACCAGCAGGTTTGATGGTTTAGAGCTGGGTTTGTCCGTATCCTTTCAGAATACCTTAGTGTTCCAAGAGCAGTTTTTATTGTTTTGCTGCCTTTGTGCTTACACACTCCTGAACCACACCTGCTTACCAAAGAATCACCGACATAATCGTGATCGTTAGGATGTTTCGGGTTCTCATTAGATCCAAAATGGTGTACGTCTGTTGCTTCTGGGAATTCACATCTTGCAGCTGGAAATAAACAAAACAAACAAGACCACGGGGACATTAACTTCCTGCAAGCAGAATTATTGTGAAAATAAGTTCCCCCCAACTTCTACACTGGTATTTTGCTAGGCTGTGGGGCTGAAACAAGGGCCTCACTTAAACAAACACCTATAAGCCCTAAGAGCCAATGACCTGTGAAAGCAGCTGCTCCTCCCTAATTTAAAATCACTTAAAATTTAGGTTGAAATTAGTAATCATTTTCTCTGCTTGAAGCTTCACAAAGCAACTGCTTATTGTTTTATACTCGAATTATAAAGTGACAGCGTGAATTCCTGATTTATGTGTCACTGCTGGCAGGGCTTCATCACACCGTGAGGATCATGCCAGGATCAACTGCACCCAGACAAGGAGAGAGCAACGAGGGGGACAAGACATTTGAAAAACGTGGTCTGGACAAGTAAAGGGTTTATTCAGCCTGAGGGCCAGGAGACAGAGGGCATCTTAAAGACCAAGAATTGTCTTCAAAGACCAGGAAAAAAAAAAAACAAAATAAGTTATAAACCATCCTCTGTGTCCACTGCAGACAAGCCAAGAAATGAAATCAAACTGCAGCAGGGCAGATTTAGTAACTGGATCTTCATGCTGGACCTAATGGATGCAATTAAACTGAGACAAACTGGCTAGAGAGTCCTCATCGTTATCTGCCTTGGTCCTCAGATCCTCAACAAATACAGGCAGAGAGACAACAAACTTCTCCCTGCCCCATGAAACCTTCCAGCTCCTCAAAAGAAAACCTTTTCCAGGTAAACAGTGCAAAGATATTCAGCTGTGAAGCATGCCAAGGTTTTGTGCTGGGTAAGTCTGTAAAAAAGAAGAATGGGATGTTTTCTGGATTTCTCACAGGTTACTTACCCACCAATTTAATGGTATTTTTAACAGTCGTGCAGTGAGAACATAAAGAGGATTTTTATCTTACAATCTTCCACAGAGATTCTTTTCTTTTTTTTCCTGTTAGGACATTTTATATCTATCAAGAGTTAGAAATCTAACCACAAAAGGAACAAGCATCCACCTTAGCAGCTCAGGTGAAAAAAAGGTAACACCAAAGGATTTCTGACGTGGACACTTTTTGAATTGTAAATTACCAAAGAATATTTAAGTGAAGACTTCTCTTTCCCCAACTAGAAGAACCACTCTTGCCTGCCAGACCTCTGTTATGTGCAAGCACAATAAACTGTGTACACAGATCACTTCCTCCCTTGATTGTTTAAGTCAGCATGACCTGGGAATGTCAAATTAATTTTTAATATGTTTAGAGACTGAATGCCTTTTGTTGGCACTGTGTACTCCTTCACGGTATGTGCAAATAGTTTCTTGAAATAAAAGTGAATTATGAAGCTTCAAAATTACTCCCTGCATTGATATTTCCCAAACTCTTTCCTCACAGTCTAAGAGACCATCCTCTCCTCTGCGTTAGTTCAGTTTACAAGACTCTTCTTTCCTAAAACATCAGGCTGGTCCAGCAGCAGTTGGGTGCATTGCAGGACACAACACAGCAATAAAAAGACAACAGCACTCATTAGTTTAACTTAATTCCTCATCAACCTCTCTTCCATAGTGGTTTGGTGATGTTTCTTTTGGCAAGCTAGTTGCTGGATGCTGATTTGGGGCCTTTAGCTCTTGTCCCTCAACTCAAACTATTCATGATCTCCTCAATGTCTTGTAAACTGTAGCTGAGCTTATAGGAATATCAAGTTTATGGAACCCCTGCAGTCAGGTGGAAATTCTTTCCGAGTGGCAATTTGTTCTGAAGACCTGGAGGATAAAATAATGCTCTGCTGCTGGTGCAAACTTCTGTGTGTTTGCTTTTCTAAACCTTCATTTTCTACAAAAGGCAAACAGTTGTTCACATCTGATAGCTTTCACTCTGCCCGAAGGCAAACCTCCCAGCACACAAACTGCAGACAGCCTTACAGCTCAGCCCTTTCTCATAAATCACATGATCTTTCCTAAGCACTCTCCAGTTTTGCCACTATTAGTTGCCAAGAAACCAGCAAACAGGAAACAAAAAAAAATAACCCCCCCCCAAAAAAAAAAAACAAGGAGAAAAACCAAACAAACCACAAGACAAAACCAGGAACAGTAACATTCAGAGCCACAGCTGATGAGAAAAAAAGGACCCTGCCTTTTAGGAGCTGGAAAAGCAAACTACACAATCCTTAGCAGGACAGGCTAGAACACGAAGCTATGAGAAGAGCAGGGAGGGCAAGGCACGATTTGAAATGAGACCTACTATCCAAACATTTTTACCCCCTCTTAGGTGGGATAATTCAACCAACCAGCCCCTATTTGTGCTCTGCAGCTTGTTTACAGCTGGTCACCTGCTGAATCCTAACTGCTTTGGAAATGTCTGGAGCCTAAATATTGCAGGGGCTGCTCTCCAGTTGCACTGGTTCAAGGAATACTCCAAACACGAGCTCGGGTTGCTCCTCCATCCAGAATTCACGTGCTAAATGCAGGAGGGCCAAGGGCCAGCCAGATTCCTGAGAACCTCTCTGAAGTGTAAACATGCTTCCTAAAAACTCGAGAGGCTGCGAGCCTTTGCTTTCCAGCTCTTCAGAAAGCAGACACAGGAATGGCCTAAAGAGAACACAGATGATGAAAAGATTTGCGCTGATTTGTTTGGTCACGGCGCTACTTTTCTTTTAAAAGAAAGAAGTTGGTGAGGAGTTCTGCATTTAAACAGCACCCGTTCAATGAGCTCCTTTACCTTTGAGTGTCAGAACGTTAAATCTGTGTTTCTGAAAGGTGGTGTGTAATGATTTCTCTGTACCACGTACTCCAGCCCACCCTGCTGCAGAAGTCAGCTCTTCTCCTCACCCAGTGTTCCCTGGGACAGCATCCCTGCTCCTGCCCCTGCCTTCTGCTGCTTCAGGAGCCCCATTCAGAGACTGCAAACAGATCAGGATTTCTTTCTAAGAATGGGAGATAAGGGATTCCAGGAACAGTGACCTTAAGGAGGTGTTGGAGCCAGAACTTATTTTCCATTCTTGTGCTGCAGAATGCTGGCAACGGGGGAGTTCTCTTGCCATGGGCATCAGAAGGAAGGAAAAAAAGAAGAAAAGAGGGCATGTTCTATTGAAAATCTAGGCAAAGAGCTATCATAAGTTGGTCTGGCTTTTCCTGGCATTCACACTCTGTTCCAGTAAGATCAGGGTGTCTGTCCTACTAGCTCCAAGTCTGGACAAACAGGTTTGTTTGCACCTCAGCTACCTGCAAGCCGGGCAAAGCTGTCTCAATCTCAATGGCAAACGTGCTTCTGCTCAACGTCCCCGAGCCTCGTAGAGACCGGGTTAAGCAAGCGAGTATACAAGGGACTGTCACATAAATGACAAGACAGTGACAACTGTCAACCAGCACACAACTGGGAGACTGCCCAGACAGCCTCTACACGTCTGCCTAGAGGGGCCTGTTCTCCTGGATCTCACCACCAGTTTGTCTGGCTGGCTGTGCGAGGTCCCCTTTGAATGAGGGTGGAACTGCTTCTACACCTTAAGGTCACCAAACAGCTCAAAGAGGAGATGCCTAAAAGAAGCAAGACCATGTTGGAAGAAAGAGATGGGGAAGAAAAGGTACTGCTAGCTACTCCACTCTAAAAGAGCTCCAGTAGAAACTGGTGTTAAATATGGACTAGAGTAACACTACTTCCAGTGCCACCAGCCAGGATTAGTCCCGTGTTAGACTTTTACAGAACTATATTAGACCGTGCAAGTGTAAAATCCATTCAGTATTTAGACCACAAAGCAACAGGTACCTCAAATTCATCACCTCTCCTCAAACCTCGAATTTGAAAGGAAAAAGGTGGCTGTAAACTGGATCAAAGAGATGTTTGCACTAGAATGCACGTTGGCATTGCCACAGGGATGGGACAGCAAGGGATTTGCAAATCTTGAAGTGGGGAAAGAGTATTCTGCTTTTCAGGAAAAGGACAACCTTTCACCTGCTTGAGAAGTACATAATTCACTGCAGGCATCAGTCAATTCACAGGGCTGGAAATCACTTCAGGTGATCATTAACAGGAACAAGCAAAGAACTGGACTCTTCAGTGAATCTTACCTCACTAGGGTCAAATATTACATCTGGGGCTACCACACCGTTAGTTTTTGCAGCCTTTCGGATGATGTTTTCTGCCTCTTGAAATCTTCCCTGGGAGATCAGCCACCGGGGAGATTCTGGAATGACCCTGCAGAAAAGGTTCACAATAACACAACTGCATCTCCACGGAAAGCTCTGCTGCTGGCACCAGATGAGCCAGACACGAAGAGCTCAAAACATGCCACATCTTGCAGATGTTAGAACAGAGACAGCAGCGAGCAGATTTACAACAGACTAGCATCCTGAATGAGAACAAACTGGAATGCTCTGGGGGGTTTTAGGAGGAGTACTAAAGAAATAAATAATGACCCCCAAAAAAACCCCAATAACTGAAACCTTCAGAGGATGGGAAAAAGAGTTTAAAGAAAGAAATTCAGAGAGGTAAATACAGAAGCAGCATGCTGTCCAGTGAGAGGTATATCCTTCAATAATGCCACATTGTAAATGAAAACCAGGAAATACTGTCATGTAAAGGTGAGTCAGAAAGTAGAATTCACCCGAGTCATTCAACTTTGCAAGAAACTGGACAGAACCCCAAACACAATGCTGGAGGAGGTGAGGAAACACCACCACCATGTGGACTGTTTCAACTTTACATGTCCTCTACAAGTGGGATTCCGTTAGCTATGGAAGAAAACTCAGAAGTCCAACAGATGTGCAAATACCATCATACCTACGTCGCCCCAGTGTTGCCCAGCTTCCCAAAACAACTGGTTTCTCACCCTGCCCCTAGTTTGGGCCCACTCTTAAAAGCTCATGGAGTCCAGTCGGTGCAGAAGGAGGAGTTTTACTGATTTTTGTTGTTGTTGTTTGTTTTCTTTGCATGTGCACCACTTAATTTTAGAGAAACCTACAGAAAATGAAGAATGGGCTTTTCAGGAGTGAGCCAGATCACCCACAAAGCTCTGGACATGCAGCTAAGTGACTGGGAAGAGTAAAGGACACAAAGTCCATTCTTCACCTGCCCGTTCCCGAGTTTCACTGGTACAGGCTGGCTGGGCTTGGAGCCTGGATCTTAAAACTCTGCAGCCAGGACTTTCTAAAGCTGGAATTCTTTTTGCTCAGTTATACTCACCACCAGAGAGGGATGCAGAGCAGCCCAGGCAAAGTGAGTGCCAGCAGCAGCATCCTCCAGTCCCTGATGAAGTAAGCAAAGAGGGGCAGCAACATGTAGCCAAATGCATAAAATATGCAGACTCCCAGCGTGCAGAACAGCACACGAATCGATTTGCCAAGGATTTCTGTGCCTGTTGAAAACAACAGAGTGGAGATGAGCATTTTAACTTAATAGCAACCAAGCAACTTATCAAAAATGAAATAAGCCACGCTGGTCTATAGCACGCTCTGCCAGCCAGCTTCAGAGGCACCACAGATCTGCTTCCTGCAGTGAGCCTGCATCAACCCAGGTCATTATACATATCACAGGAAGAGAACGGGGCCATACAGAATTTCTGCAGCTCCAAGTAGCTAGTACTTCTGTAATTTTATCTTCCTAGAATCTCACATTTTACTCAAGGAGCTAAAATCACCAGACAGACTACAACACATTGCCAACAGTCAGCCTCAGCTTGATCTCTGCAGGGTCCTCTCCAGCTCATGGAGAGAAGCCAGCTGCTAGAAAAGGTAATTGAAAAATGCCTAAATTAGTTCCCTATTTCACTATTAGCCAAAAAACTTCAGAGCCTTTCGGTGGAGTTCACACTGGGTGACAAACACAGCCCAGGCTACTGGCAGTGGAATTCAATGCACAAACAGGGGCCAATTCCCTTTGAGATGCTTTGGGACCTGCAAATCAAAGGAGATAGAAAGAAATAAAATCTTCCTCGTTTCCAAAGAAGATTACAGAAGGTGCAGCAGGATGTCTGCAGTCAGGTTGGAGAACTGCTGCTTTCCCAGCCACGCCAGCCTGCTTTGGCCCAAAGGAATTTCTTGCCAACATTTGGTGCTTTGGACAGTGAGGTCACTGTAAGTAACTTATTTAAACTGGCATCAATTCTTGCTTTGTATACTTGCATTTAAATTTTTACCTTAGGCTGTTTAAAGGAGACTTTGCAACACTTAACCCAACAGGTTTTGTTTTCTTTTGCAAGTTGTTAAATCAAACAGGCATTCAGGTCCCAAAATGGACAACAGGAATCCCTGGAAAACCATGTCTTCCATGTCTTATCTCTCCAGCTAGAGGAAGGACTTTGTTCTGACTAATCCATTTCTGGGGTTCTGCCTTTTTAGGATGGTGAGCCACAGGATTAATTCAGATTGCACCTCTATCGACTGGAAACTTGCAAGGAGGGGACAGTTTACCCATGCGTGGGGAGGACACAATCTTAACAGTGTTGTGTGGCAAAACAAATCAACGCTAAGCCAGTGCTGAAAAGGAGCAGGAAAAGCACAAGACAAAAGAACACATACTGTGCCCCACAGGACTTTCATACCAAGAACAAATGCAGCCACGTAGTTGGAGATCTGTCCCATGCCAACCAGCACAAAGAACACTGAAAACATCTCCCAGCTGGTGGAGAAGACCTGCACGAAGCTGAAGCCAGTCTGCATTGCCATGGTTGCAAACAGCACATTCTTCCTGCCAAACCTTCCATGGACATGTTGAAAAAAACAAAGAAAAGAGATTATTAAAGAGATGATTATACAACAGCATGACTGAAATCTTCAGAAACGAACGATTATTGGTGTGCATACTTAAAGAAATACAAAACATCTGCAAAGAGCAGAGGTTCAGAACACGTGACACAGGCACAACTATTCTAAACACATTAAAAAAATCCGTTGGCCAAGAGAAAATAATATTCTGAGGTCTGCCAGGGAAGTTGCTTTTAAGTGTGTGCTGGAGCACTACTCCTGTCCTACTGCCAGGATGAGAAGAGAGACAAATCATTAGGAGCAAAGTATTTAAAATGCAAGAGTGTCAGATGCTGCTTCTCCTCAGCACCAGGATGAAGTGTGGGAGAGCCCCACGTGAAGATGGGAGCAGCTGGAAGGTGGGAGCTCTGATTGGGAATGGACAATGAGCCAGTTTATGGGTTGGGATTGGCAGGCAGATGAATGCTGGCACCACTATGGGTGTCTGCTGATCTCCTGACCGGGAAGAAGTAAATGAGGCCTTCTTCAGACAACATGGGAAGCCTCAAGTTCAAAGGCACTGGCCATCACGGGGGACTTCAATCACTCCACTACCTGCTGGATGGACAAGACTCGGATAGTTTCTGGAGTGTATAGAATCACAGCATCATAGAATGGTGGGGTTGGGAGGGACCTCTGGAGATCAGCGAGTCCAACCCCCCTGCCAGAGCAGGGTCACCCAG
>JANHFX010000393.1:0-10080 GCA_027560015.1 Chloroceryle amazona | reverse complement strand
AGTCCAACCCCCCTGCCAGAGCAGGGTCACCCAGGGCAGCCCATACAGCAACAGAGCCAGGTGGGGTTGGAATCTCTCCAGAGCAGGAGAATCTACAACCTCTCTGGGCAGCCTGGGCCAGGCTCTGACACTCACAGAAAAGAAGTTTTTCCTCATGTTGAGGTGAACTCCCCGTGTTCCAGTTTGCGGCCATTGCCCCTCATCCTATCCAAGGCCACCACTGACAAGAGCCTGGCCCCTTCTACTTGCCCCCCACCCTGCAGATACCTGTAAACATTATTAAGATTCTCCCTGTCTTCTCTTCTCCAGGCTAAACACTCTTATCAATCTTATCAGGAAAGCCTCTCAGCCTTTCCTCAGCAGAGAGATGTTCCAGTCCCTTCAGCATCCTTGTAGCCTCCGTTGGGACTCTCTCCAGTATTTCCCCGTCCCTCTTGAACTGGGGAGCCCAGAACTGGACACAACACTCCAGCTGTGGTCTCACCAGGGCAGAGTAGATGGGGAGAAGAACATTCCTCACCCTGCTGCCCACACTCTTCTTCATGCACCCAGAAGAACATTGGTCTTCTTGGCCACAAGGGCCACAGAGAACTTACTGTCCACCATCAGTGACAACTTTCTAACGGTGACAACTTTCTAACGGTGACAACTTTCTAACGCAGAAGACTGAAGAGCCAACAAGGGGAGACACTGCTGCTCCTCGGGCTTCCCAGTAAAGGAGAGTTGTTTGGGGGTGTAAAGGTTGAAGAGCAGGTGAAGAGCAGGATCGTGAGGGGAGGAATGAGACAGAAGGTGGGACCACAGGGAGAGCAAACACCGGCCCGATCAGGGATCTGCCTGGAAAAATCTCATCACATGTGGCTCTGGAGAGAAGTCGAGGAGAGCTGGCTGATTTTCAAGGATCACTGCCTCCAAGTTTAAGATTGATCCAACCTGATGAACAGGAAACCACGTAAAAGCCCTGAACGACACCACAGGATCTGTGGCACAGGGATTATGTTTCAAAGAAAGATAAACTCTGCAAGTAGATTAGAAAATGAGAGGACCATGTATTATTCTCTGGGAATCAGGGAGACAGCTGACAACGAATCGCACAGTGAATCCCAGGGAAAGAATCAGCAAAACAGCTTAAAAAAAAATACCCATCTGTCAACACAAAAGTTAATGGTGACTTTTTGTTTGGTTTGGTTTTTTCTTCCTTTTTTTTTAATGTTTGTACTGATAAAGAGAAAGCCTTGCTTCTCTGGAGTGCAGCTGAGCAGCGTTCATGCTTTGCAGCTTCCACTAATGCAGGTGATGAGACATAGATGTTGCATTTGATGATGAGGAAGAGAAGCTATGGGTGCTTACAAAACAAGAACTTTAAATTTGACCTCAAAAAAACCAGCAAAACAAACCTCAGGGATCTCTCTGAACACAGTCCAAAGTAATTAAAAGAGAACGTCATTGACCTGATTTTTCCAGATTAAACTTCTCCCTACACCTGTTTTCTGGCATAAACCCAGCCTTCTCCACAAGTGATTTTGCTGAAAAAAATGAAACAGATAAAGATGAAGAGAGAAACAGATGAACAGATCTTTGTCACGTTCTGCTCTAGCCCGGGACGTTTAGTCTGTGTGTTCTGTGTACACCCAGGTAAGACAGGCACAGGACAAAGACACTTATAGTGAACTTCCCATACAAGAATTGCTCATGAAACAGCATCAAAGAAAGAGCCAGCAGCTCTGGTGTATATACTTTACTTGTCTGAGAGCTGTCCTGATATGAAAGATCCAAGCAGGACACCCACAAAGAACAGGGAGGTGCTCAGGGGGCCTTTCCAGTCGTTGTCACATACGAGATTCCACTGTGGGGAGAGAAAACATCAAAGTCTTTTTTAATAAACAGGATTTCCCTCCCCTCCTAAACATCTTGATATGAAAACAGACCCTTGGGACAAAAAAATCCTCCACAGAGACATTAGTAACTGACCTACGGCACGGTTACAGCTCCATGAAAACAAAGAGTAGGGATGTTGGTGGCAAAGGCAAAAGCCACCCACCCCGAGCCACCTCGGGAGCCATCCAGGCAAAGCCCCAACACTACCCCCAGGGTGACCCGTGTGGCTTTCTGGACACAGGTAGTGGCTGTGGTATGTCCCCTACACGTGGTATGGGTGACAGTAACAATGAATTTCATAATGCACTTGGTGCAGCTCGGAATCACAGAATTTCTGAGGCTGGAATAGAGCTCCGAGATCATCAAGTCCAGCCTGTGACCCAACACCATGACTCTCATCCCAACACTCATGGTTCCAGCTCTTCCAAAGGCTCTACAGCCCCTTAAACTGCTCTGGTTCTGCTGGTTTTGGAAGGAAGAATGGCTCCCAAACTCGATTTCCCTGCAAATGGTGAAGTTTGCCATTGAAAATTCACATTTCTAACTCGGGAGAAATTGAACTATAGAAACAAGAATAGGGAAAAAAACAAAAAACCCTCTGTTACATTTTCATACAGTTTAGAGAGACTGGAGACTGCTTGCTCCTCACTGGAAACCTAACTAATGCCAATTATAATCTCTGGAATGCAAATTGAAGAGATTTCCAAAATGAAAACAAAAACAAAGAGGAAGAAAACAAGATAATTATTAAATGAAGACTGCAATCCAATCTCCTACCCACCTCAGGCTGGTGCTTTTGAAATAACATTCGAGTTATTTTTGTATCTATACCAATAGCTATTATTTGAAAGAGTCTTAATTTTATTTTGGTTATCCAGGAGGGAAAAAAGTGTGTAAATACTGGAAGGATAAAACCCAGCAGGGTGGCCTCATCCCCTGCCTCACTGCTGTGCTGTGACTGGAGCAGTTCCCAGAGCTCTCCCCTGGTAGAGGGCAGGAGGTGCTGCAGCCCCACGGCAGAGAAATTTGGAGGCAGCCAATGCTTCTGATGTGAGGCCAAACCCTCCTGAGCTCAGTTATTCAACCAGCTCCCACAAAGCTCCTTCTGGTGTTTTAGGGATGAAGATCCTTTTAGGGATCTGAGAGCCTTCAGCCTGTTAACAGTTCCCATGACAGCCCCAGCCTGGTGTACGTGTTAAGGTTGGAGGGTCACTAAAAACCACGTGCTGTGTGAGCAACACCAGCCTTCCACTCCCAGATCCTCGTGGCAAAACTCAACGGAGCCACTCTGAATTTCACAGAAGAGCATCCAGTGTTGAATGAGAACTGGAAGTTCTGAGATGAACGATGCTCTTCAGAGAGGCTGTGCCCTCATCGGCCCCTGTATAACCTGAGCTTCCCACCACCTTATGAATTCATCTCATCATTCTTATTTTTTCCAAGTCATGAGAGCAAACAAAGCACACCTTCTCCCAACCTGTATCTGGATTCACATTGTTTCTGAAAACCACCAGCAGACTTAGCAAAGGAAGGGTTCTTCCTGAGAAGCTGCTCCTTACATCAGGCTCCATAACCCCCAACATTAGTCGTGCTCGTGCTCCCTAAACCTTCCCAGCCTCACAGCAGCTGAAGCAGAAGCACTCAACGTGATGCTCCAACAAACCCCACCAACACCATCAATTAGAGAAGGTCCTTTCAGAACCAGGGCTTTCTAACGTGCTGATCACTTACGTAAGGGCTTTAACTTGCTACAACCCTTGGATTCAAAACCGTAATTAACCTTTCTAATTACATTTATATTGATTTAACAAAAGCTGTACTTCATTACAGACTGAAGAAGGTTTGAGCAATCCTGTGATGAGCACGGAGGTTAATCCAGCCACAAGGCTTTGGTGAAAATGACCTGGCAACTTGGAAATATGCAGCAAATAATCATTACCAAATTTACACGGGTTAAAGTTTGTGGTTATCACCAGCCTTCGTATGATGACACTGATCAGGGAGAAAAACCCAAACCACCACAAATACAAATCCTGCATTAGTCAAGACTCGGCCACTCGCAAAGAATCATCTTTGTATTGGCTACTGGAGCCAGAGCTCCAAGAACAGAACTCTTAACTGGGCAAACACCTTCCGGGGTGATTGATTGCGTCTCGGGACTAAATCCTTATTTCCCAGCTGCCCCGCTGATCCACGAGTCAGCCGTCTCCTTTCATCTACCTCACCCCCCCGCTTTGGCACCGGCTTGCGCAACACTTGGCTTACCAGACACTGCCATGTTTGTGCCCAGTAACAAACGTTCTTCAGACCCCTGAGGTACAAACGTTACTTGGAAAAGTTCACGGTATTAAAATGTTTTGCAATGTTCTGCCAAAAGCTTCTTGCCTTGGCAGGTGGAGACGTATCGGCCCTTAAAATGTGGCAATGGTTCCCAGCTTGTTTTTCTGTCCTCTCTATGAAAGCTGTTGTGCTGAACATCACTCGAACCGGCCACCAAAGTGAATGTCAGTATCAATTTTCCAAAGGCAAACTACCTTGGTTGTGCAATACCAGTTATTTACAGCTTCCACAGCTGCACAACAACCAGAACAAAGGGATTTCAAGGTCCGCTAGCCTTTGCTCCAGTAAATGAATGCCGGAGTCGTCAGCTTTTTAATGACTCATCAACAAGGTCTACGATATTGCCTGCTAATCATGGTGGCATCGGTCTTCCAGAACCATCTGCAACCAGCCCCATCCCTCAGCAGAAACCACCGAAGCATCACTGTTAGAGCAGCCCTGCAGAGAGGTGCTGTCACAGGAGGAGTTACTGATTAAACCCCGCCGCTGGCAGGGCTCTTTGGACACAGGATACCGTGACCCAGTGCTCTAAAATCATGTGCTATTTTCACATCTTGGTATCCTCCGGGTTGGCCTGCTGGCTGGAACGGCCTTTGCCCCAGTGAACGAGATAAGGTTAACCTCAGCGAGGGATCGCTGCTCCAGACGGGAGGAGAACATTTCAGCTCTGCTTCAAGCACCAGCTGCTGATGTTGAGAAGCATCGAGCTCCTAAACGCGATAGCCAGCGCTCAAGGCACGACTCAGAGCAGTCTCCCTCCATTTTATCGTAACTTTAAAAGAACGCAGCCTTCTGCTGGCATTTAATCTTCTTTCCCAAACAGCTTACAGATACTCGGGGTTGTGGCTGCTTCCTAAACAATTCACCAGGCTGGGGGGATGGCACCAGCAGCAGCCTCACTCACACTCAAGAGCAATAATTATGTATCAGAGGCAAGTTGCATGGTGAGATACGCATCTCCACACCGGCTTCCTGGCTGATACCAGACACTGGTGAGCACGAGTGGGAAGAGGGAGAAGGAAATGTGAAGAGGCTATGGAGACAGACTGAAAATAAGGGCAGTTTGGGGGAGAATGAGGGGACACCACAAGGGAGAGGGGATGAAGCAGTTGCTTCTTGAGCACAGGTTTGGGGCCAAGAGTTTGAAACAGTCCTAACTGTTTCCAGCCATCACATATACATCTCTTCAGGAGAGTTCTGCTTAATCTCTCCCATCACAAGGAACCACCTGGAACCACATCTCCAACACCCTCACTATAAGGAGAATTAGACAAAGAGAATAAACCCCCCCAAAACTACTCCTTCCGATCTCCTCCCTCCCCACCACATTTTATTATCTTCCAGCCCTTTGTCACAACACAACCCAAACAAGAAGTATTATTGCAGCTGTAGCCAGAACCACGCTAAGCAGCACACCAACAGGTGCAGTAGTCTTGCTAGACTGGCATTTGCTGTAGTCCACCTTAGACCTTGCCAGCATGAAACTGGACGTTACTGGAACTGCTCTATCCAACACCAAAAGTACCCGACAGTTTTCACACAAACCACAATCCCGATGAAATTCGGATTCCGAGATGAAATCTTTGAATTATTTAAGCTGCAAACTGCAGGACAACCTTCAAAGCATAAATCAACTAAAATTGCAAGGCAAGTTCGGGCAGACAGCATGCCCTGAGGTCCAGCTGAAGGTACTGTGGTACTGCAAGGCAAAAATATTGTTCCTCTCTGTTCTCCAGGCTCTCTGAAAACTCAAGGGGTAAAGGCTAAATTCTCGTGTCCAGGCTCTGCAACTGCTGCACCTGCAGAACCCCAGCTGCCTTGAAAAGAGAGCTGGAACTTCCCAGTTTACCAGCAGCAAATCCTGGGATGGCTCTCACCCAGCCACAAAGCAGATCCCCCATCCCGCCTCAGTTTCACTGCAGTTGTGTCATCTTGTGAGAGATGACGAAACAGGACGTACAAAATTCTAGCTGCTAACAAGAAGGTGCCTGTCCTGTCGCAGGATAACATCTGCCCAATCTTTTTAGTGCCTCAAAAGAGGGAAATTCCAAGTCCGGTTAGAGGGGAGCTCTTCAAACCACCATAAGTTCTTGCAGTAGAGCGTCGCAGAGAACAAATATACACCACTGTCAAATATACACCACCACCAAATACGTTTGGGAAGTTACAGAAGGAGTTGCAAGGCCACCAACAATATAATTTAGGACCTCGCTTGAAAAAAAAAAAAAGCATGTTTCTTAGATGACAAGAGAATGTATCGTGATCTCCCATTTCTTTATTTAAATTTAAACAAACCACTTTTTTCCTGTCCACGCCTGACTGAAAAGGAAGTGGGACAGTCCCATGTGCTAATATTTTCTTTCTAAAATCAAGTATTTCTGAAGCCAATCCAACACCCTTTCCTCTTGCTCCTACCACAAGTAGAGGCAGGTTCTTCAGAAGAATCTCACAGCCTCACTACCGAGTACTTCCAACCTTCAGTTTGGAATCTGGTCGTGTGTTTACCCGTATCAATATTCTCTTGAGAGTGCTGGGCATTGTTAAACACCCTTTCCTCCGAAAATACATTTGTATATTCCAAAGACTTAGAAGTTCTAGATGTTACATTAAAGATCATTATCTAAATATAAACAGAACTGTGTCTACAAACTATACATTCTGCTCAATTTCTGCCCTGGCAGTTGATTTCAATTTTTACAAAGGTAAAACTGACCCAGAACAGGAAGGAAAGCACCAAATATTTTATACTTCCAGTGCAGAAACTTAACTCTTTCCTCCACATCCCGTTTTGGAGAGAGCTGGAGAAAAAGGGAAGGCGATGCTGACATCAGCCACTGAGAAACACGAGCTGAGCTTTAACACGAGGAACGTTACCCTGCCATGAATCGTCCAGTTTCCATTTTAACAGTACCATCTTCAAGCCCATCACTCTTTATAATAAGAATTATAAATAATAATGCTAATCCTTACTAATCCTAATCCTATTTTCTGTTGCAAGGTCAGAAACCTCTGTACTTTGTACCATTCTGAGGAGTCCTGCATTACAGGCTGCTTAAATCACACCTTGGAAACCTCAGCCTTTGGTACTGCCACACATCTGTCAGCCATTGATTTACTCAGTAAATGAAACCCAGACTTTTTATTCCTGCTTCTGACAAGACTTAATACTAAGGTTTTGTCTGTGCAAGTCACCTAAAGGTTTTTCCATAGCTTTATCAGCTCACGGGGCTCAGAACTTGTCAATGTGAACTTCAGCCAGAAAACCAAGTAGATATTAATCTCCAGGGAGAGAGAGGATGCATCTGTTTTGAAAGCTGGGAAATAATGGAGGTGACCAACGTGCACGAAGCGTTCGGTGAGAGCAGCACCTGCTTGACAGGGCTTGATCTACACTTCAGCTGCTGGCTGAAGCCTGTGGAAATGGCAACGGCTAACACGAGCCTGTGGTTTTATTTTGGTAAAGCCAAGCCATACATCCCTCTGCTTTCCAGCAAGGAGCAAAACTCCAAACCTTTAGCTCAACAGCTGCACCACGGTGCCCATTTGCGGCACTCCCGATGTCACCGCCGCGGTCTCCTCCGCTTGCTTCCTGAGGGTTTGGAATGATCCACTGATCCTCGGCGACACGCATCTGACACACAGCGGGGCACTGGTGTGCAGGGGATGGGAACCTCTGGCTCCTCAGACCTGCCCAGAACCTTCCCTCCCTGCAGACCCAACAGGACAGAGCCCTGCGCCCAGCTTTGGGCACCGGGCACTGCCCACCACGCGCATCCTTCCCTGCGAAAGCCACACAGTGCTGTGAAGAGCACGAGAGGCGTAGAACACGCAGCTCTGGAGCACGTCACCTGCACTGAACTGCTTTCAAACTGGGGACAACGCAAGGCATTTGTAGAAGTCGAGTGTGTGCGGACAAAATCGGTGTTTATTTCTCTTTTGGCACCTGAGAATTACTGCTTTGAGTGCTCTATCAGCAAACATCTTCTCATGGGGTTGCATTTCTAGTCCACTCCACTGCTCAGTTCTACGCCCAGATACTCAGTAGTCAGCTTTCTCCTTAATTACTCCAGCTTTGCTCCTTTTACTACCATATATTAACTTTTATTATTCCTCCATCCTTTTTTTTTATTGGACTTTGGAAGGAGTAAGAATGCCAGAGATGGCTTCTTGAGGCAAAGCAAAGCTTTCCTTATCCTCCAAGCTACAGCATTTCACAAAGTAAAGGACAGAAGGGGATTTTGTTAGAGGGGAGCTGGTTAAATACTGCAGAGCGGCTAATTAACAACCTGCTGTTGTCAGTGTGAGAAAAGGAAGTCTCTCTTCCAATAAGAGGGAACTGAATGTTTTCAGTCTCCCCTGAAAAACAGAACCACAATCGAGGACTTTCTCCAGAGCCTTCAGATTCAGCAAAAAGCTTTCTTAAAAGAAAAAAAAAAAAATAAGTCCCCCTTCCCCCATCCCAGAATCAGCTACGGAAATCTGGGACAAAGGTCCTCATGATTATTCAACAAGTTAGAGATATGCAATCAAACACAAGATTAGTGAATCATAAAAGCGGCAGCACTGAGCCAAAAAAACTAAACAAGTGTTAACACTGAAAACCTGCAAGTATGTGAAAGGCCAGGGCTCTTGCAAAACTCCCTGCGAAGCATTAATATTAAAGGGAAAAAAAAAAAAATACAGCCTCAGTGCATGATGTCTGGGCAGACAAACATTACCTCCCACAGACACAAAACGTCTGCCAAACCATAGAGACAACGGGCCAGAGCTGCTCGGCAGCAAAATGGCACCAGCTCCTGTTTCTTATGGATTCTAAGACTCCCGGATGATATTCTGACAGCTCAAGATGTTTTAATTCACCCTGAGCCAAAGCTCGGTGAAGAAACTCCAGAGGCAACGTACTGGCTGAAACCACGTCAAAAGCAGGTCAAGGCACTTGGAACAAAACCCCGAGAAGATGCCAGTTGCCTCACGCTGTCCTAAGGACACCTCTGCCTTTGACAAGAGTGCATTTCAGCAGCGACCAGGGTCGAGAAATTCAGAGCAGCTTTTTCTCAAGGAAGACAGCAGCTCTTTAGAAATAGGTGAAGCCACTCACCACAGCCACTCAAGCCCCTGCTGCTGGGCGTGTTCAGTGGAAGTTTCCAACAACTCCAGTGTCACTGTTTCCACACCTCGCTGTGCCACCACAGCTCCTCTCCCATCCTCCCTTTCTCACCCCGGTCCTCCTCCTGAGGAAGACTTCTGTGCTCAGATCAACTTATGTTCATTAAGTGCTCATACCCATCACAACCCATTTTGCAAAGCAAGGAACAAAGTCAAATATATTTCCAGCTCTGTAAAATTTGTCCATGGGCGCAAACAGGCCATAGGACTGGACAAATGGTTTGTGTCAGCCTTCTGAAAAAACAATGTATGTTTTGAAAGTCGGGTCTTCCTCAAAATCCATCTCCTCGTATCTTAAGTCAACCAGCACCTCTGGGTCTGTACAGCTTCCACCTGAAACAAGAAGGACAACTGGCAGCTTTGGCTGGTTGCCCTCACCACAAACTTGAGTCAAGGGGTGGGTGTTTGTGGGCAGATGGGAACCTGAACCTGTCCTGGCAGGTGAGTGAGGACACCAAAGCAGTGACCGTGACCTGAGTGGATGCATCGTGGCCACACGGCAAAGTTCAGGGTCCTTTTGGACACATCATCAAACCAGGGCTCCCTGACCACTTGCATCTTGCACATCTCAGGGCGACCTCCTTGCGTCTTGCACAACTCAGGGTGACCTCTACGGGGTTTTTTTGTTGGTTTTGATTGTTTTTTCTGAACCACTGAGGGAGATGAAACCCCTGTCCCTGTGCTGCCCCTTGCTCC
>JANHFX010000392.1:6776-17149 GCA_027560015.1 Chloroceryle amazona | reverse complement strand
AAAGTTTGGTAAAAAGACATATTGGAAAATGTTTCAAATTTGCTTCTCTAATTCTAATTACTCCTTTGGATAGTGGTATATATTCTTTTAAAATCTATTTATGTAATATATCCTATAGGATAAATACATTGCTGGAATAAATAATTCTAACACGACTGGTTTTAACAGAGCTTCAACTGCCCTGCTCTGTACATTGTCATTTTAGTCATTCCTTGGAGAATTAGAATCAAGGAAAATATTTTCCCACATATAAATCAGTAATTAAAAAAAAAAAAAAAAAGTATATTCTCCCCTAGGGTTATTATTTTTCAGGGTGGGATATTTTCAGGTAGGTTGTTTTCCATAGCTGCAGCAGCAGGGGACATGCTAGGTCGCTATTATTGGCTACTTAGGCATTGGATAAATGAAGAAAATGGAACAGACATTGAGATACATACAAGGGATTTAGTGGATTTAACTGTAGAAGCTGTATCTTAAATTCTGGTTTTCAGTTGTTGAAGACAGCTGTGAAGAGCTAAGGCAATTTTTGTCCAAGTGTATTCCCTTTGTAGTGTAGCACTACAGACTTCATCAGAACATTAGATCAAGTAAAGGCTTCGCTGAAGTACTGATTGATGCAGGAATTTTGGAAACTACACATCAAATGTGCATGTGTTTTGAAGACTTACATGTTCTAATGAGGTCTGGGGAATGGTGGAGGGTGTGCAGACCTTTCCAAAAGTGATCAGTGAAGTCAAGGGTAGTGAGAACTGGGTAGCCTACTACCAGCAATATGAGGCCACAGTATGAACACGCAGAATATATTGGTAAAAGATGTCAACTGGTATAAAAACTGGAATGTAATTTGCAACTTGTTTTGATCAGTGTAAACTCTTTGTTTGATTAATATAACCTCTTATTTTGGTCATTTTATAGAATGGCAGATTAAAAAAAAAAGTATCTTTGTACTGGCCCAGGAGATAGATATTTGTCTTGATGCTTTTTCAGAGTTACCGTCTTAGAGTGAGGATGGATGTCCTGTGCCTTACTGACAAGAAATCAAATGAGCACTGTTGAACCGGGCTCTAGATATTGCTTTGTGGAGTAAGAGCATCGCCAGTTCCTCTGACTGTTAACAACATGACAAGGTCTCCAAACCTGCCAGTACTGGGCTAATATTTATCGAAAAAAAAAAAGAAAAAATCATGTAAGTGTACTGAAATCATTGAAATCATTGGAAAGGAAGAAGGCTGGCAATATCTAGCTAATCTTTTGTCAGTATGGACTTCGTGAGGCACATGTTGTACTTTGGGTTATGTGGTAGTGAGTGAAGATCAGAAGGTCATGTCAATGTTTTTCAAAAACAACACATCAAAAAAACCCAAGAAACAAACCAAACCAAACCAAACCAAACCAAACCAAACCAAACCCAATCAAACAAACAAAAAACCAAACCAAACCAAAACCCAACCAACCAACCAACCAACCAAAACAGAAAAAGTACCTGGATATTACAGTTAGTCAAATTCTCCGAACTAAACAGAGATGTAGATGTAAAACTTCAGGTTAACTGAAGTAACAATTTGCACATCTATATTATCTGCCACAATGAACCTCCCGTTGCACATCTATATTGTCTACATAAACAAATCTCCAGCCTCTGGCTGGACTTTGCCGCTCTACCTGGGACTTTCTGGGAATGGGAAGCATTTGTCTCTGCCCAGAGGAAATGACATAGTTGTCATGCTCCTCAATAATACTTGTAAAGTTCATTGAAATCAGATTTTTTTTAAAGAAACACATGTATCTCAACACAGAATCCTTTTGCAATTAAATACAAGCTATGGAAAAGATCAAACAGCTTCTCTCTTACTTAGAGATAGGTAAAGGACTTCAGTTAATTCTTTCAAACGGCTCTTCTCTCTCTTGCTTTCTCTGCTAGCTCTCCTCTATGGAGAATCCTTCATGGTTAACCAGAACAGATTAGCAAACTGTACATAAGCAAATCATTCTTATCCATTATGTTTCTATCCAAAATTTGATTCAACAAACTGTTTGCCAATTTCCAATTTGTATGCATCAACAGAGTTCTTGAAATGTTGAGAATATTTTATAGAATGAAATGTTTAATGTGCACACGGCAATGAATTAGAATGACCAAGTTTATCTGTGAAATGTCAGCAAATTTAGCAGAGAAAGAACATTTCATAGATACAGTGAAATTGTGTTGCTCACAGAATGATGAAGTGACAGCAGTTAATACAAGTGTATTTTCTCTGTCTATGCCAGCACAACTGATTTGGACAGAATATACCTGCATTCATCCTTGTTCCAGCACTGCAGCACTGTTACAGAATGGAAAAGGCTCATTTATTTAGAAGCCATTTTCCCAGAAAGGTCCCAGTTCTCATCCCTGTAAACTGGCACATCTTGAAGTCTAATTTCAATTAAACTATGCTTTCACCCTTTGAATATTTGACTTAAGGCTGCTTAATCCTTACAAAACTCCACTTCATGTTCTTTAGACAGACTGTAAATAACCCAGAGCCTATAAACAAAATTCATATAACTTCCTGTATCTAATTCTACCATCTCTCCTTAAGAGAAATATTCAGAGGACTCAAGCAGATGCCTAGCTATATTTTTGCATAAAGAATCTCATGATCTCTTTCAATACTTTAAGAGGGCTTACAAGAAAGATGGGAAGAGTCTTTTTAGCAGGGCCTGATATGATAAGGGGTAATGATTTGTTTTAAACTTAAAAAGGATAAGCTTAGACTAGATATAATGAAGAATTATTTTTTTTTATGATGAGGGTGGTGAAACACTGGGATATGTTTCCCAGAGACGTGGCAGATGCCCCAGCCCTGGAAACATTCAAGGTCAGATTAGACAAGGCTCTGAGCAACCTGATCTAGTTGAAGATGTCCCTGCCCATGGCAGGAGGGTTGGACTACATGACCTTTAAAGGTCTGTTCTAACCCAAACCATTCTGTGATTCTATGATCATAGTTATAGTCCAGGTCTTCTGATGCTTGTAGTGCTCCAAACAAAGTCATGTTGTTGCATGTTGTTGCATATTAATAACCTATGCTCCAGTAACAGTGGTGAAGAAAAAGGTAGAATTAAGTTGCATAAATTGTATAATTTTTAACCTTTTTTTTTTAAGTACTAATTTTCTTAAATGAGTATGTTTATGCTATTCTGAGAACGCTCTGTTAGCATTCCTTATTTCTTTCAGGGAAAGGGAATACTAAATATTCCTTTTATGTTGTGCAGTATAATAGGACACAGCACACACAGTGGGTAATTTGAATGAACAGCAGGCCTTCAAATTACACTGAAAGGGCTGTTATGTTTAAGTCAGGGAACATTTTTATTGTAGTCACATTCCTGACATCCTACAGAATGCATATATTTTTTCTTCTTTCTTGATCTTAGACCAACAGGCAACCAGCTGGGATAAGTGGTTATCTCTGAGTTACCCATGAGCACTTTATGAATACATGTACCTCACCTTTTGGATGCTGGAATATTTTGTACTGAGGGGGAAAAAAAAAATTCAGAACATTTTCTCCTCGGGAATTGTAACATCAATTTCATGGTGGAAGCCTTATCACATACAATCAGTGATGCCCAGCTTCATTCGGAACAGACAACTACTAATAGCATTATCCATCCCAGAGAGCAAGTGTTTGTGTAACAGGTCTCCCCAAAAGTATTAACACAGAAGTGAAGGAAGACAGCAACTCAGTATTTTCTGTTTGTGTTTAACCTTTTATCATGCTTTGGATCTTGACGCAACATTGACTGCTTCCCTCTTGCTTTGGAATGAGAATGGCTGTTTTTCCTGTAGCTGACCTGGGAACTGATGGTAATCCTAACCCCATTTTTATTCTACAATTCTTTTCTCATTTTATTAGCTTCCTCCTTCCTCATCCTCACTGTCTTTCAATTTCAAGGCTACAGAAGCTGTAGTTCAGTATAACGAACTGTTGTTTGTTAGTGGTGCTCTCTCGAATATGGAATTTCCTCACCAAAGAGTTGCCACACAAATAGTGAGCTAAAAGACTAGGAATTTTGCAGTTTGAAAATGACAGTTTTGCAAGGTGTTTATCATTTCAAAAGGAAAAGAAGCACATTTGTGTATTCATAAGAATGCATACATTTTAATACTACAAAACACAAGGGAGCATAGATGTCTAGGCATGAAAATAGTAACTTAAACATTTTTCCTTATCTTTCCATGTGACTCAGATTTTGTCTTTATTTCTCAATGATATGCAACATCCAAGAGTGCTATCTGTAACCTGCTATAATTCTGGAAGCTGTCTAGACAAAGGGATTCACAATTCTGAGCAAGCAGATTTGCCCTTGCCTGTACAGCCACAGTAAGACTACTTCTACCCCCTTGACTAGTAGCAAATATGTATCATCAGAATCCAGTGAAAATCAGTGAAATTTATGCCTGCAAATGATCCAAGTACTTTTAAATACCCCGATCCATGAGCTCATAGCCATGTTCTCATATTGAACATAAGAAACTAGTGGGAGGGTCTTGTGACCAGAAAGCTCTAATAAGACTCAGCAGAGTCTATTCTTAGTACTGTTTCTGGTAGACTCTGTGACCTTGGAAATGTGAGTTCACCTCTCCAGACCTCAGCTGTACCTACTGAATTACAGTGATAACTACCTACTCTTGGATTGTGATCTGACATGGAAAGATGTAATACTCCTATTATTCATATTTAAGTATGGGTGAAGAACATTCAAATTCTGAATATAATCTATTTAAGCATAAACTGTATTCTAGAAACTGAAGGTCTTATAGATTCAGTTACTTACAATCATGTTCAGAAAGGGTAAATAACTTCTCTCTTCCTCCAAATGAATAGAAATTCTGCCAAGAAATTTTGCTTACCCAAAATTGTCCTTTGGAAGACTGTTCCTAATACCTTGGCAAACGTTGTTTCCAAAGCGGCTTTGAATTTTGTAATGTCCTCTAAATAACCCTCACTTTACATACTCTAAAGCAATTAAAAACTAATAGAGAAAAATAACTAACAATGCTATTGATTTGTTTGCCTGATCAAGCTATTTAATATAATCATTCAGATGAAAGAAATTAAGTTTATTATGCTGTTATTTTCCACTATGGCAATTCTATGTTTTTGTGTATCTAATAAGTTTCATACATTTTTAAGCACATGCAAGGCATTTTGGAAGAGAGGCTGTCCTTTTATGCAGGATAAATATGTTTAACCTACTGTCTTTCTGCCGTGAGTGCACAGTGAAAGGATGAACATGAAGCAAGGACAATTGGTGAGAAGGATCAGGTATCACTGATGCCATGACATTTTATATAGTTCTGCAGATATGAATAAGTGTATAGCTGCAAGCAAAGGACTTTAAAATGTTAAGACATTCCATAGATAAATATGCAGCAAGAACCACAGAGAGAACTGAAAAGGGCTGAGAGAAATATTTCCAATATTTACATGGAAGTCCAAAGAGAATTTGGCGAAGTGGTGACAAGGGGAAATATGACAGTAGTGTTATTATCAGGGTTTCTTATTCCCGTGTTTTACTCAGTTTTGATATCTGAAAATTAACACAACTTTTTTTGCTGACTTTGGTTGGTCACTGTAGGATATCTTAGAGAGGAGGCAGTGGATCCCTGTAACACGAGCTGGCACTAGGCTGATGCCATTGCTGGTAAAAACCTTCCTGAAGTGCCAGGAACAGGATGTGAAGAGAGGTTAGTCTGCTCAGCTTTCACTATGACAAGCCACATTAGCTAAACATGCTGCCCTACGGAAGTGCAGGAGAACACAACCTGATTTCCACACAAGGTTGCCAGAGCTACCATCCTAGCCATAGAGCTGTAACCATATTCTGGTCTCCCTGGGGAGATTTACGCAGAGTCAGACAGCCTTGCTGGAATGCAGGCAGGTGTCTGTGGCACTCAGTGCTCCTCCTTTAACCTTGACAGGTAAAGATGAGTTTCAGTGTTAATGAGGTAAAAGGTGGCATTTCTACCAGCTAAGAGGGAGAAATCTGTTAAATCCTCATCTGTACTTGGCAAGGTGGTGGAACACTGCTTGTTAAAACATTGCCAGAGAAACATAAGGTCTCTGTAAGGACAAAAGTACTGATGACAAGATTGAAACAATGGGAAAAAGGGGTGATGCAGTGGGAAAGGGAAAATGAAGCAGATCAGTTTATCACTGTATTACATGACAATGAAATAGAAAGAGACGTGTTTTAAACTTGCTTCACAGTAGATGTCTTATTCAGGAAGTACGTTCTGATTGATATTTGTACCAAAAGGTTTGTACATGATGTCAAATGCTGCTGTAATATTTAACATTTTACAACAAGACTAGGAGAGTAAACCAGCTGGTGGCCACAGGGCTCAATGTAGAAGATACCATTAGCAGATACACCCTGAGGAAAGAGTTAAGTAACAGCAGTGCACACCTCTCTGCATACAACAGCAACATGGAAAGTAGTAGATTCTTGCTATGCAAACTTGCTATGTCAATTCCAGTTGACAGAAGTGTGAAGTATTAACAAGATTAGCCCAGGTTCAAGAGGAGAGCATGAAAAAGTCCTTCTGATATCCTGTGTATACTGCACCATCCGGAGAATTGCTAACAATGTGTGCATTTTGTGTACCTACGCTGCAGACCTTCTAAGACAAACACCATTCTTGTCCTTGGGCATTTCTGCAAAGGCTCAAGATTAAACCAATGATAGCAAGAAGAGTTTCAAATAAGGATATTCATGTCTAATTAGCAATTGTCTATTGTTTCCTGTATTCTTAGCCTGATTATTCTCTTTATATGGAAAAAAAGAAAGTTCAATATTGATTGGGAGCAACAATCTAACAATGCCAGAGGGCTCTTTCCTCTTCACCACTCACATTTGATTATTGTTACAATTGAGAAATTTGAGCAACAACTAGATTTCTGACATCAGGGCAACCAATGACAAAGGTTTCCACTTCAAATAGGAAAAAAAGTATGAAGAGAAAATTAGGAATTGGAATGTCATAAATTAAACTAATGTATAGGGTGTAATACACTGTCTATAAGTAAAAGGTAAGATCTTTCTTGAAATGTTTTATGTAATCCAAATGTTTGATATGGAATACTTATAGATAGCACTTCAACAAGTTAACCTTAAACATAAGAAGTAATAGAAGACTATTATTAATCAACAGATGAGCAGTTCATGAATGGGGTTGTTATGTAGTATTGAAAGAGCAAAAGTAATATGATTACTGTGTGGAATTGTAGAACCGTTTACACTGGAAAAGACCCTTGGGACCATCTAGTTCAACTGTTAACCCAGCACTGACATATCCACCACTAAACCATGTCTCTTCACACTATGTCAACAGGTCTTTTAAATACCTCCAGGGATGATGACTCCACCACTTCCCAGGGCAGCCTGTTCCAGCACTTTACAACCCTGTCTGTGAAGAAATGTTTCCTAATATCTGATATAAAATACCCCTGGCACAATGTGAGGCCATTTCTTCTTATCCTATCCCTTGATGCTTGGGGAAAGAGATGGATCCCCACGTGTCTACATCCTCTTTTCAGGTAGTTGTGGAGTATGAGAAGGTCCCCCCTGGATGAAACTGAGTAAAGCAGTTATAACTCACAAGTAACTCAGTTTCTGTGAGCCCTGTGATTCTTTACACATAAGAGCTGCTATAAAACCTGAATGGAGTTGTCCTCCTTTTAAGGGGTACAAGATAAATGGATACATTAAAAAATGAAGTACTGAACAGTTAAAGTGTTGGGTTTTTTTTCTATTTTAAATGTGATTTTCAGGTGCAATGCCATCAGTTCACTTAATGTTTGAATTTTTAAGGCATTTTGAGTTTAAGTCCTTGGCTACTTAAAATATAACTTCTCCTCCTCTAAGCTGTAACTACATTTGTAATACCTCGGCTGTCTTTGCTGTCTCCCAGCCTCATGTAAATGTTTGAGAAAAGAGTAAGCTTAATTTTGAAATTCGGCTTCTTCTTTTTTAACACCGGTGTTTAAATGCTTGGCACAAAAAACATTTATGAACGGTAATATATTGGGACCCACAAACAGCAGTTAAAATCAATGAATTGCCCTTCTGTTTCATGTCATTCATCTACATTTATCACGTCACAAGTTTCTCAACCTTCCTCTTTCACAGAGGTTTCCTTCAGTATATCTAAATGACTATGGGTCACGTGCCAAAGGGTTTAGAGTGAATATTGATTGGAAAATGGAAAGCCTGTTCTTAATACACTAATTTATATCCAGTATATTTGTTGATGGGCCCTTAGGCAATTTAATGAAGACAGAAATGTTCTATTTTGCTATAAAGAGTTCTTAACAGATTAGAAATTTCGTGAGGTCTTCATAATGGTATTAAATATTGTTTATGGATTCATACACAGCATAGTCTCTTTTTCTGTATTTACAATTCTATGTAATTTATTGTTGTTGTATCACAGTTTTGTGGGTGCTTGTGTTTGTGCATGATTTGGTGAGTTGTATCTCTAGAGAAAAAGGAAGAAGGTCAGTTACATGTGACCTTATTTTGCTCTTCAAAACAAATTATTTTTATTCTTCTTCTTTGGTCATTATAAATGTTATCAGTATTTATTTATTTATTTATTATATGTTAAATACTGAGCAGTGTTACACTCCCTCCCTGCCTATTTAACAGAAAATCAGGTTAAATGCACTTAGCTACAAATTTTCAGTTACAATAACCCTGTCCCCTCTGTACCTGGGCAGAGAATGGAGTCAGTAACCTATCTCCTTCAATCACCTTTATTGTATCTGATAGCACAGAAAGTAAAGAGATTTAAGTCCTATCTTGCTTTCCCTGTAAATAACAGCAAACCCCTGCTTGTTCTCAACTGTTCAGAAGCAAGCCCTGGAGTTATGATCCTCACATGTACAAAAAGGCAAAAATATCTTACTCCCCTCACCAGGAACCAGGTAAACACTTGGAACCTTTTGGTTCACAGTAATACAGTCAATAAGAGTCACTTTCTTTCTGAATTTACAGTTCTATGGAATTTACTGATGTCGTATCACAGGTTTGTGGGTACATGTGTGTGTGATTTAGTGAGGTATATCTCCGGAGGTAAAGACAAAAAAGGCAGGATATTGCAAGTTAGGAGAGTATCTAAAGGCAATTATGTTCATCATATTGTAGGTGTGAGTCAGAAATCCTGGGCTCAAATACACTGAAATCTAAAGTAGAAGAAAATTGTGCCCTATGGAATCTGTCCGTATTTTCTCCGAATTACCAATCCCACCTACAGTCTATAGGATTGACATGCCTTGAAACTTTACAGCTGTTTATTTATTTATTTTAACTTTTGTGTGCAACACAGTGTTAACTTGAAAAGTGATGAACTAAAAGGCCACAATTAGCAATACCAGTATTTCGTCTATGTACCCACAGGGACTGAAAATATTACAGTGTTAAAATGCCCCTCTGCAGAAGAATTGCAGTTTAAGCTTTCTCCACAACATCTCACAGAGCAGTTCTGCCTGTGAGATAAGGCTTTACAGTTAAAATGTAATAGGTACTTAATGTAGATATTAGATATAAGACCTTTCAGATATAAGACATATTCCTAACCCAAACCGTATCAAGATTTAAATGGGCTATGTTGCACTTAGTCAAATTCTGAAAGTACAGTAAAGACTTTGATTATTATATTTTCAAAATTATATGCAGTAGTGACATGCTAGCTGTCTACTCCTTCTGTCGAGATTTTCAGGTTCAAAGCAATGTACAGGCACTAAAAAGGCCATTAAAATTTTAGGCTTCATTTAGAAAATGGTGGATATTGCCTAAGGTTCAAATGTAGTGCACAAATGCGAAATACAACCTTTGTGATATCCTCTCTGTAGCTATAGTCGTATCATTCTCAGAGAGCAGGAATCTAATTACTGTACCAAGTATAGGGCATTAACAAATCCACTTCTGACTATCAGCTCTCCAGGAAAAACACTCAATATTTTTTTCTTAAGATTAATCTCCCTATTGGACAGAAGCTCCAGTAAATCTTCCTGAAAAAAATACTATGCTAATGTCTTTTGTAATGTCCTACATACTGCTGATGAAGGCAATTCATTAGCTTATTTTTGAACACAACTCAGAAATATGACATGGGAAGATGATAACAAGGTATTTTTATATATTTATGGTTACTATTAGCCTTTTTTTAGAATAGTTGTAGGGAAGAACTAGATTTCCCTAAAACATTGCATAGGTTTCCAAGTATGCAAGAGAATAGGGATGTATTTTAGCCAGGGTGTGTTTTAGTGAAAGTGTTCCAGAGAAACTGAGGTTAACAGGAGGAAAACTATCGCCCTCCC